>JNEU01000189.1:0-99866 GCA_000697475.1 Lichtheimia corymbifera B2541
AACAGGGACTTGATCGTTGTCGGACTTGGGTGTAAGAGGTCCGAGAATAAAAGCACCCAAACCCATAACACCTGCCATTACTGTGGCCATAAAGATCAACAGGCCATAATCATTATCAGTAAAGAAATGGTCATCGATTTGAGAAAAGACGACACCACATAGGCCTAAACTGGCACTGGTGACACCCATGCTCATTCCGCGATAAGATTTGAAGTTGTGTGACTAAGTGTGAATGCGGTTAGCAGCGATAACCACCACATGGATCGAAGGTAGATATAGATTTTACCTGCGAATCTAAAGCACAAAGATAGGCAGCGGCACCAGCAACACCAAGGCAGACCAAGTAGAGCGCACATAAAATAAAGTGGCTCGGTAGACGACCAGCATATGTTTGTGCCAACAAGAATGGACCTGCAAATGCCAAAAGTCCCGATAATCTCAATGTGCTATAGACGAATCATATCATTGATGAATATAATGAATCGATAGTAGTAGGTGAACATAAAAAAAGGAGAATAGAATACACACCCACGAATACCGAATCGCTCAACCAACCAAGCACATAGTGGACCGGAGAATGACACACCAATGAAGCTGGCAGTGCTGACAAGGCTGTTTTGCAGTGCCGTCCAATTGAACTTGGCTGCAAGAGATGTACCAAACGATGGGTAAACATATTGGGGCCCAGACATATTGGCGACCAAAATGGCCGTGATAAATGAAATGCCCAAGGCGAGTTTGGTGGGTCGGTGAAACATGGCTCGAGAAGAATGAAGGAAAGAAAGACAAAAAGGAAGGAGATGGTACCTCCAATTTTTATGCCTTTCTTTTGATCGTCAAGTGTCACAATGATTACCCGACAAGGAGCACCACACGTGCAACCCAGCCCCACACTCACAATGCATTACGCTCACACACCCATTCAATTAACACAGCAGCACGCAGCTATGCAAACAATGAAGGGAGGATATAGCTCTCCTCCCCATTGAAATATGTCTTTTTTATTCCTGTCCTATGCTATAGGTCACTATCGCGGTAATTGTTGCATTGCAGTCGATGATCCAATGCTTCTCTTTGATTGCATCATTCCACGGTCAAACTTGGTTCCGTCAGCTTGGCATCATTGCCACAATGATATTCTTTTTGTCCCCGCATTGAACCTCCTCTTGTACAAGACTCCTATACAACATTGATGATGTTATATTCTCCTTTGCCCGCCGCCACCACAACCACTAGAATAAAAGGGAGATGTGTTGAAGGTTGTTGGTAATGGGGAGGGAGTCCCTCTCTATCTCAGCTGCCTTTTGTTCTTGTTTCCTGCATTAGGCATCAGCTGTCGGGTATCCAGGAAAAGATGAAGCACCAATAGTTAAGCGACGATTTATCCTTGTCACGCAGTTGTGTACATATACGCCACGCATAGTGTGGGGTGACTTTGTCCATATCTGGTATCTCCTTTCTTTTTCACTCTTTCACCCCCAACTTTTTATTTCTGCACGCGAGCATTGTCAACATGTTATAACACAAACATATTTTTTACCCCACTACGGTTGATACTCAAATACTGGTAAAAGAGAACCCACATCTTTCACACGCTCAAACACCGATGCTACTACTACTGCTGCTGCTTAATTTCTTGGACATGTTTATTTACTTAAAGGTCATTCTTATGATGTTAGCGATGATCTAGACTCGTGCTTAAGAATGTTGACTTGCTGTTGATCACGGCATAATGTGGAAGGTTGGAGAGACCTCGTGATAGTAAAATCCAATCCCGAGTTGATACGTTCCGGGCGCCACAGCATCGTCCACCAGCCATTCGTACTCGTAGTCAGTGAATTGTAAATGCGTTTCAATGTTTTGGGTGTAGCGTTCGTGTTTGGACGCATCAGGTGGTAATAGACCGGCTATTTCATTGTTCAGCAATGGTGTATAATCAAATATGCGTCCACAGTATCACTAACCGACGGTTCGTGCAGTACGAGATGCTGCATATCCATATAATGGAAATCGCACACCAGGAGAAAGCTCCCTATCACCTCGCTTTTGTCAGTCAAAGGAAATGACTAGCCGATGCCAATCAGATGAGGCAGGATCGCATTACCAGGTCACATTGACGGTGTCTCCTCGTTTTATTTGTTGACCAGGTTTTGGTGAAGTGATAATAAATGGTGGATATGGCTCATTCATGTAAGCAAAAGCTGAGACGATCGTTGATAAAAGTAACAGTAATAATCGCATGTTGTATATATGTGTGTGTGTTGTGGTATATAGAATATGTGTGAAAGAGAAAAGATGATGGATGTTGCTCCGCCAATGCTTTATTGTAGTAATCGTATGTGTGTATCCAATTCCCATTTTACAATCCACTGATCTAATCGTCGCCGACACCATATCGCCTAGAAATATCTCATGTCAGACCTTGTTTCCATGCCAACACCATAACACACTTACGTCTTGAGTTCCCGTAACTCTTCTTCCTTCTTTTGTAGATTCATCTTCTTGGTCACCTTGTTTTGTTGATAATAGAGCACAATCAAATATCGTCCCAGGATGTTGAAACCTTGCAGGTGTTCGCATGCATTCTTAGCATCATAAATATCCTCATAAACCACAAATGCTGTGCCTCGAGTATCAGACGCATTTCCACTACATATACGTTCTCACGTTAGCCATATTGCCGAATAGCGAAATACTCTTGCAAGTCAACGTACACTCGAATTTGACGGATCGGCCCGTACTTTCCAAACACATCGTACATTTCTTCTGCTGTGATTTTGAAGGGAAGGTTTCTATGAGGGATTAGAAGGCGTCAGTTGATTGTCCCAAGATACCAATGGCGGTGCAAGATCGTGTCGTTTACCTTACGAGCAAAGCTCGATTGACTTCTGGTGGTAAGCGTGCCTAAACATGCCATTGTTAGACGCTGAAGAAAGGTTGCTAATTCGTCTTCTATTTACCGATCGTGCTGCTGGATTCATACTCATTGTGTGTCTGTGTGTGTGGTATGTAAGTGGAAAAGGAGTGGTTGTGCTGGCTCAACGTCGCAGCTAATTTCCACCCAATTTCAACAGACCCGCTTGCTTGCAGGATCTCCAATCATGTGACGCTAGCTATCATCGTTGTCTCTTCATACAAGCACTGAATAAATGGATGCAGTTCCACTGCGTATTCTATAATATTATGAGTGTGTTATCACCTCTTAGAGAAGGGTACCATCATTTGGTGAGCTTAATAACATATGCGAATCTCTATTTGTGAAGGTGAACTATATGATCCAGATGACAACGATTGATAAGACGACATCCACCAAACACTATCCTATAGAATGCCCATATTGAAAGAGTCGTCTTTATGCCGTGTTTATTGATATAAAAAGGTTAACATTGGATAAACGAGAACAAAAAAGACAGCTGTGAGAATACAACGGCAGTTAGCTAATTGCGACAACATATCCAATGGATCGAGCTTATGAGCTATAGAACAAGGAGATGCGAAATGATCACACTACCAAGCCAAGAATGCATGAACACATGTACAAGTGGTGTTGATTGACATATAGTATGCGGGGAATGAATCTGGGCCAGTGCATCGTCGGCTCTGTGGGTGTATGAGTCCTTGCAAATCGCTTTGGAGACACCCTCTTTCAGCAGACGACTGTAAGTATATGGAAGGCAAGGGAGATGGATGGCTATAGAACAAGACGAAATACGGCAGATGGATGATAAAATACCAAAAGATTGGATAAAGATGACGGATGGATGGATAACGGGATGCTGTGGATGAATGGATGATAGCTGACAACGTATATATATTTTCTTTGTAGTAGGGACACTTATACAACATGCTTGTTCAGAAGCAGAACCGCAAGCTCATCTACGAGACTCTTTTCAAGGGTACGACATGACAACGACAGCGTGTGAATTCGACGTCCAGAACGAGATATTGACAGCATACATACTTCATGTAGACGGTGCTCTTGTTGCTCCCAAGGACTTCAACTTGGCCAAGCACCCCGAAATTGACGTTCCCAACCTTGAAGTCATCAAGATTATGCAATCCTTGACCTCCAAGGGCCTTGTCAAGACCCAGTTCTCGTGGCAGTGGTACTACTATACTCTCACCAACGAGGGTATTGATTATCTTCGTGAATGTATGTTATATATCTATATGGGATGATAGACACACATGGCTTATATGATGCTACTATTAGACCTTCACTTGCCCCAAGAGATTGTTCCCGCTACTTTGAAGAAGACTGCTCGTCCTGCTGCTCCCCGTCGTGCTTGTAAGTATTGTCTATATCATATATCATTCAACATTTTACTCATCCACAATGCCTTGGATCTAGTCGGTGGTGAAGGTCGTGAAGGTGGTCGTCGTGATCGTGATGACTACCGCCGCAAGGAAGGTGCCTCTGGTGACTTCAAGCCTGAATTCCGTGGTGGTTTCGGTAAGTTTTGTGTGGATCATTATAACGAGTTTGCTCATCATCGATATTGTAGGCCGTGGCCGTCGCGAATAAATGTTTCCAACAGCATGTTCGAATAAATCAAAACTCGCATGAAAAAAAGGATGATTGACATACGAATGGAAAAGAGAGAGAGAGGGAGAACCAATGGCTGGGAACGATCACGGGATCAGCGTCTGAATCAGTTTTGGGGTGCTTTTGATAATGGATTCTAATGCATAACAAAAAAAGGGTGATATCATTTCATTGCTTTATTCACTTCCTTTCCCTCTTTCTTGTCATCATGGGAAGAAGACCCGCTCGCTGCTATCGCTATTGTAAGAACAAGCCTTATCCCAATAGCAAGTACTGTAGAGGAGTACCCGATCCCAAAATCAAGATCTTTGACACTGGTCGCAAAAAAGCAGCTGCCGACGATCTCCCTATGTGTGTCCATATGGTCTCCCTTGAACATGAACAAGTATCATCCGAAGCATTGGAAGCTGCTCGTGTTTGTGCCAACAAGTATATGGTCAAAAGAGCCGGCAAAGAATCGTTCCATCTACGTGTACGTGTACATCCACATCATGTCATTCGCATGAACAAGATGCTCTCTTGTGCTGGCGCTGACAGGTAACGTGGTACAAGAAAACACCCCATACATAAACAATGCTCATTGTTTAAACGATTCTTTATGCATAGACTGCAGATGGGAATGCGCCTTGCGTTTGGTAAGCCCATCGGACTTGTCGCTCGTGTCAACATTGGCCAAGCTTTGCTTTCAATCCGTACCAAGGACCAACACAAGGGTAACGCCATGGAAGCTCTTCGACGTGCTAAATACAAAATCCCTGGTAAACAAAAGGTGGTCGTCTCTTGCAAGTGGGGCTTCACTTCTATGACTCGTGAGGAATATGTTACAGCACGCCAGAATGGAGAATTGACTGTCGATGGTGCCAACGTCAACCCCAAGAAATCCAAAGGCCCTTTGAGTGGTTTCTTTGAAGACCTCATTCATGCAACTCCACAAAAAGAGCTTATCAAAATCAGCAAACTCACTCCCTAATCTCACAACAATCGTTCTCACACACACACATCATTGCTTTTCTTTGCTCATACCTACATCATGATATCCACTCCTCCATTTTGCTAGTAACAATAAATGCATGGGAATTTGCTCATCTTGCCATACAATGCGTAATCAATATCAAGGCATGAGGGGTTATTATTGAGTGACTTTGACAATGGGTCCAGGGAAGCATGTCTTACTCGCATGATGATGCGTAGTAAGTATGTACGTATGTCATACAACGATACGCTAAATGGCTATCAGTAATTCAACTTTCACAAATAGAGCAGTTGGAAGTAAAGTATATTGCTTTATTATAAAAGGAGTGGGTCACGCAAGTAAGCAATCCTTCAAATCCGAGTTGTCGGTAAGCAGCGAGGAAGAATGTGGAATTTACTGGATATAGATTTGGAGGGTGGCGGGGTGAATGAATGACAGTGATAGATGAAATTTGGACTATGCAGATATGTTGAAAGAGAGAGCACAATATGACTCACTATGAATTCTTATGAAGTAACCTTTTGATGTTAACCGCAGCATGCTGAGGAGCCCCACGAGGATGGTTCATGCATCGTGTGTGTGTCACTGTTCGGCATAGTAACGAGCATGTGGTGGCTTACTGTGACAGTGTTTGTGAGTCATCAATCATTTTATCTTGGTCAAGTGGGTTGGCTGTGTCAGTACTTCTTGACGCGGTTTGACAACACCTGGAATATGAGTGTCTCGCTTGCTGATGGTATATATTGCTCAACATTGTTTCGATACGTCTTTATTCACTCATGAACTCCTCTACTACTATCACTGCTACTACAGTATCTGGGCAATTCAAGTAAACAGCCGACTCTTCTAATGTCAACAACGCGAGTATGACTAAGACATGTTTATAACTAGCTTCCCCAAGGAGGAAGAAAAGATCCTTCAGTTCTGGAGAGAAATCGATGCCTTCAATCGGTCGTTGGAATTGAACAAAGACAAGAAACCATACACTTTCTTTGACGGTCCACCTTTCGCCACTGGTCTTCCTCATTATGGTCACTTGTTGGCTGGTACCATCAAGGTATGTGTGTGCTCGCGCGTGTTATCCATGGGCATGGTACCCTATACAGTGATCTAATCCAATGCTCAGGATATTGTTACTCGTTATGCTCACAACACCGGTCATCACGTGGAACGTCGTTTTGGTTGGGATACTCATGGTCTTCCCGTCGAGTATGAAATTGACAAGAAGCTTGGTATCTCGGTATGTCAACGAAGAAAAGTCAAGATGACATTTGAACTTATAATGGGTTGTAGGGTCGTGATGATGTGATGAAAATGGGTATCGACAAGTACAATGCCGAATGCCGCGCTATTGTCATGAGATATTCCAGCGAATGGAGAAAGACCGTCGAACGCATGGCTCGTTGGATTGATTTCGACAATGATTACAAGACGCTCAACCCTACTTTTATGGAAAGCGTTTGGTGGGTCTTCAAGCAGCTCTTTGATAAGGGCCAGGTCTATCGTGGTCAAAAGGTGATGCCTTATTCCACAGCTTGCCATACTCCTTTGTCCAACTTTGAGTCGTCTCAAAACTACAAGGATGTCAACGATCCTGCAGGTATGTCTTAGAGGTGAATACTTATTTAGAGTCATATATTTATTGTATCTTGGTTTAATAGTCGTTGTTGGTTTCCCTCTCTTGAGCGATCCCTCCACTCAATTGCTTGCATGGACCACCACTCCTTGGACCTTGCCATCCTGTTTGGGTGTTTCTGTGCATCCTGATTTCGAATATGTCAAGATCAAGGATGAATTGACTGGCAACCACTACATTCTTTTGGAGAAGCGTCTTGATGCTCTCTACAAGGATCCCAAGAAGGCCAAGTTCACTGTTCTCGAGCGTTATAAGGGTGCTGACATGAAGGGTTGGGAATTCGAGCCCATGTTCCCATACTTTGAAAAGGAATTCAAGGGCAAGGGTTACAAGGTCATGGTGGATACTTATGTCACTGACGATTCGGGTACTGGTATTGTCCAAAACGCTCCTGCCTTTGGTGAAGACGATTACCGTGTATGCTTGGAGCATGGCGTCATTGATGCTGATGGTTTCCTTCCTTGTCCTTTGGATGAAAAGGGTTGCTTTACCGAGGCCGTGACTGATTTCGCTGGTCAATACATCAAGGTTGGTTTCATTGTTTGGTGGATTCATTGTGTCGATATCTAATTTACACAATATCATAGGATGCCGATAAGGGAATTCAAAAGGACATGAAGCAACGTGGTCGTTTGATTGTGCAATCCCAAATGAAGCATAGTTATCCCTTCTGCTGGAGATCTGATACACCTTTGATCTATCGTGCCATTCCCGCTTGGTTTGTTCGTGTCCAACCTGTTGTTGACAAGATTTTGGGCTGCAATGAAAAGATGCGATGGTATGATGATAATGATCTTTTGGGGGGAGGGACAAATTCAATGGTACTAACGTATTTGGATTAGGGTGCCATCCTTTGTTCAGGAGAAGCGTTTCGCCAACTGGATCGCCAACGCTCGTGATTGGAACATTTCTCGTAACCGTTACTGGGGTACCCCCATCCCTCTTTGGGTGAGCGATGATTTGGAAGAAATTGTTGCTGTTGGCTCGATCAAGGAATTGGAGGAGCTCAGTGGTGTATCTCCCATCACTGATATCCATCGTGAGAGGTATGGGTATTTGTATGAGGACCAATCGTATGCATATGCTTATACTATTGATGTGTTTTTAGCATTGATCACATCACCATTCCTTCCAAGACTGGACGTGGTGTCCTTCGCCGTATTGAAGAAGTCTTTGATTGCTGGTTCGAGTCTGGTTCTATGCCTTATGCTCAGCAACACTATCCTTTCGAGAACAAGGACAAATTCGAGAACGCTTTCCCTGCCGATTTCATTTCGGAAGGTATTGATCAGACTCGTGGTTGGTTCTACACTTTGCTCGTTCTTTCGACCCACCTCTTCAATGAGCCACCTGCCAAGAATGTCATTGTCAGCGGTTTGGTTCTTGCTGCGTAAGTTGAAAAAGTAGATATTGATGCTCAAATAGCTAACTCCTTGTTTCCATAGCGATGGCAAAAAGATGAGTAAGCGTCTCAAGAACTATCCCGAGCCTGGCATTGTGTTGGACAAGTATGGTGCTGATGCCCTTCGTTTGTACTTGATCAATTCGCCTGTTGTGCGTGCTGAGACTCTCAAGTTCAAGGAGGAAGGTGTCAAGGAAATCATCTCCAAGGTCTTTTTGCCCTGGTACAATGCTTTCAAGTTCTTTATCACTCAAACTGCCGTTTTGAAGAAGGTAAAAAAGCATCCATTGTTATATCCACCATCCTCTTTACTCATGCAACATCATTTCAAAGGAATTCGATCTCGACTTTGTGTATCAGCATGACATCAAAAAGTCCGATAATGTCATGGATCGCTGGGTGCTTGCCAGTTGCCAATCATTGATCAAGTTCATTCGTGATGAGATGGGTGCCTATAGACTTTACACTGTGGTGCCCCGCCTTCTCAAGCTTGTCGACACCTTGACTAATTGGTATGTCCGCTTCAACCGTAAGCGTCTCAAGGTTAGTGTTTCAAATGTGGCATGCTTATTACATTATGGCTCATTACTCTATGTGATATTGACAGGGTGAAAACGGTGTTGAAGATGCTACTCAAGCCATGAATACTCTCTTTGAAGTTTTGTTGACCTTGTGTTTGACCATGGTATGTGAAGATGGATGATTGGGAGAAAGAAAATGACATGATTGTGCTCATCAAGATTATGACCTAGGCTCCTTTCACCCCCTACTTGACTGAGAACATCTACCAGACCCTCAAGCAATTCATTCCAAAGAACGACAATGTCCCTGATGATCGTTCCGTCCACTTCCTTGACTTCCCTACTGTACGTGAAGAATACTTTGATCCCGAGATCGAGCGTGCTGTCGGCAGAATGCAAGCTGTTATTGAACTTGGTCGTACCATCCGTGAAAAGAAGAACATCTCCCTTAAGGTAGGTAACGTGGCAATTGACCACCCGATCATTATTATTTGTGTCCCATGACATTGGTAGCTGATTATGCGCGCGCGGACATGGTTTTCTAGACTCCTCTTAAGGAACTTGTTGTGATCCATCCTGATCCCCAGTATCACGCGGACATCAAGGCTCTTGAAAGCTACATTGTTGAGGTATGTTTGTTTTGTAAACAAATGACAATGACATGTTGGCTCGTGAAACTAACAGATCAAATTTTTTTCTCCCATGTAGGAATTGAACGTTCGTGAAATCTTGGTCACTTCCGATGAAGACAAGTTCGGTGTCAAGTACAGAGCCGAGGCTGATTGGAAGGTGCTTGGTCAAAAGCTCAAGAAGGATGCTATGAAGGTCAAGAAGGCTTTGCCTAATATTACCAGCGAGCAAGTCAAGGAATTTGTCCGCGCCAAGGAAATGGTTGTGGATGGTATCAAGGTCACTGATGAGGACTTGAACGTAAGTAAATGGATCTTTCCTCAAAATCCAGAATCCATGTGACTCAAGCGAGCTTGCATTATTAGGTTGTCCGCTACTTTGATCAAGAGAATGCTCGTTATGAAACAAACACTGATCGTGATGTGCTTGTCTTATTGGATGTGCAACGATATCCCGAACTTGAACAAGAAGGTGTTGCACGTGAAGTGATCAACCGTGTCCAACGTTTGAGAAAGAAGGCTGGTCTTTTGCCCACGGATGAGATCAACATGTACTACCGATTAACCAACGATCCTGAGCACGAGCTTGAGAGCGTTATGAAGAACCAGACTGCTATCATGATCAAGGTTATCAAGAAGCCTGTCTTTGATATCACAGAGAAGAAGGATGGCGAGGAAGTATTTGCTGAGGAGCCCCAAGAGGTAAGAAGGATGCAATCATTCGATATGGCACGATCACTAATCATTCCTTCCTACCCCTTTTCTTTGACATACACAGATCAACAAGTTGACATTTGACCTCATCTTCACAAGATAAACACACACCATCACTCATTCATCTATACACCACAATCACGCATGTATTTACGACGTTTTTAGATAGTAATAAAAACAAAGAGAAATCCGACGACAGGATACAAACAAGCTTAGACTCACGTGGTTATGAGCATTTTATGATGTGAGAGATGCAAAAGTTTTTCTCGCTTACATGTTGGTATCAGGTCAATGTTGATACGTTTGGAGCAATATAAAAGACATGGCTTTGTCAAAAAGGTAGCAGATCAGGGCAAAAATGACATCGTCGTTTGAAGTACAACAGTTCTTGTGGGATGACATGCTTACACTGCTGGCATCTTCCTCTTGGTCAGATACACCCGAGCCTCAATTACCAACGCCTGCAACCTCTTGTGTACCTGTGATTGGGGCAAAAAGAAAGACATCAAATGCACGCATGGGATATTGTGAGCATCCAAAACATGTTCTCTATCGGCAGGAGCCATTTACTTTAGGAGCGACTCCACGACGTGGCCGCCCACCCAAGGGTACCAAAGCAAGTGATTTCGTATGTCCACCACTCACAGTGCGTCCACTTCCAAGGCGACTCGAAATGGTGGTAGGCAGAAAGAATATCTGCGTTTGCCTTACTTGCCTTAAGCGCACAGACCTCGACACTGAGTATATCGTTCATCCAGCGTACATTGGTCCTCAACAAAAAAAGTTGTAACGTAAAAAAACCCTATTTTGAGTGGTAGACTTTTCCTTCCATCATGTATGTGATATTTCAATGTATAAAGTAGTAGTGTGTATTTACAAGCACATGTGTATTGATTGTTGCCTTCGGGTATTGATGATGAAGCACGTCGAGCGAGCATAGCACTAAGTCAACCCCCCTGATATAATAAAGAACAAAGAGGAGCGTGTGTTGCGAATACAACCTTTGTTCAAGAAACAATGGATCAACCGGACCCTTTCTCTTCCTCTCTTTCCTTTCATAGCATCTGCAAATGGATGTGTCTTGATGCATCAAATGCTCACTCAGACGAGATCCAGGGAGGCCTCATTATATTATAGAGATTGACAACCTAGTCTTGTATTCCGCCTTTAATCCAACATCATCCACAAGAAAAGAGGTACAATGAATCTCTCCAATGGGGAAGGTACATCGATTTGGAAAATTTCTATCCTTTGGACGTGCATTGTGCAAATATGAATGGGTGGACGGGAAGTGGCACTTGAATGCATGGTGGCGAATTATATTGATGACGAGTGAAAGCATGAAGTTGGATGATGATGGTGGCGGTGGTGTATGGTTGACAGGTTGCACAAAGGGTGATGGACAATATAGGTACAATATTGCATTCAACAATCTTTCAGAATCATAGCATCACGCATAATGGTCAAGTTGACAATAGATACGCTCTTTCCAATGCGTTGTATATATCCCAATTCCTTCCATCCATGTACCAAAACAATATCCAGATCCAGAAGAAGTCGCATACATTGAAAAGGTTGCTACACTGTAAATAAAGCTGCTTCTATATAATGGCTATCTGCTGTTCATGCAAAAAAGGCTGCAAGACAGGTTGCTGCAAGTCAAGATCACTGTTTGAGACAATGGAGCAAAGACTGTGCTGATTACAACTGCTGCAATGAATGCTGTTACGTTTGGTTGTGGTGCAGGGGTGTACAAGAGAAGGTGCAATGTCAAGGAACGTGGGTGTTGTTGTGGGGTGCACACGCCATGGACTTGCCATTCAGTCACAGACAATCGGGTCAAGACTGTTGTAGGATTGACATGATGGGTTGAAGCAGGACAATCGTTTGAAGTTGTAGTTGTACTTGAATGGGGCAACAGTTGGGAATGGGAGGAGGAAGAGGAAGAAGCTAAAAGTGGAAGAGGTGGAAATTAAATTGGTCAGACACAGTCAGACATATCCATGCACACTATATATTAATCCATGATCTTGAGGTTGCTCACCTTGACCTCAAACTTGCATACGATGTGCTCTAGGGCATGCTGAACAACTTTGTCTTAATAAAGAACCCACACTTCATTTGAAAATTTCGAATGGGAGAGCATAATGTGGGGTTGACTATAACGGATGGAAATTGGGAAAGCGCCGGATTTATGAAAAAGTCATTTAGTATGTAGTTTCTTGGGATTCCCCATCTCGCACTTGAAACTTGGTCAGAAGGTACTCTCGCACATGCTGATCAACATCATTCATTTAAAAACCGCATGGTTCATTATGTACATTTTGAATGCGGGCCAGCCCAAATGTAGGAGAAAAGCAGGGTAGACGCTCCTGCTCCCCGAGATTGCCCACCTCGAACCTGAAACTTTCACACAACATCCTTTCGACCACGCCGAGCAATTTCGTTCTCATAAAGTCCCCAGAGTTCATTATTAAAAATCTTGAATGTGGGAGAGATGACGAATGGATGGTAACATAAATAGGGTGTACGGCCGTGCGCGCCGATATTGCCCATCGCGACCCCGAAACTTGGTCTGGAGGTGCTCTTGGTCATGCTGATCAACATCGTTCTCATAAAGCCTCTACACATCGTTACGGAGATTTGGAGAAACCGGCACCTTTGTATTTTACATATGCTGTCAGCATAATGCTATATGGTGAATGGTGTTTGTTCATTATGAAGTATCATGCAAATGAGCTGTGTTACACAAGCACGCCCCTGCGCACCTTCCGTTCTATTAGACTCTGGCTACTTGGCAATGAACAAAGACCACTTGTCATATAGCATCACGCTTATAGCATAGTAAAAACATAAAGATGGCTGTATCTCTAAACTTTACAATGAAACGTGGAGTCTACAATCGAACAAAGTTGCGCGGCTGGGTGAAGCGCACCTTGTGTAGAAGTTTCACGATCGTCGTGCCCATTCTCAGATTCACCCAATGTCACCACCAGCCAAAGTAGATCTTGGGTCGACCTCGAATTTTTTTTCGACGAGGCTGGTGGTGACATTGCGAAATCTAGGATTGGCGAGCCTGATCGTGAAACTTGCACCCAAGGTGCGCTTCACCCCGACGAGCAACTTTGTTCGATTGAAGAGCCCACGTTTCATTGAAAAGTTTAGAGATACAGGCACCTTTATGTTTTACATATGCTGTAAGCGTGAAGCTAGATCATTGTTCATTGTCAGTCGCCTCAATCATATTAGAACCAAAGATGCGGAAGGACTGGTTCGTGTCACGAAGCCCAGAGAACGGGGTTTGAAGGTTCAATGTTATTGGTGGAGAATTGCATGATGGCCGTTTGCCCTGGCATGCATATAGAAGGTCCGCCTATTATGGTAGCCCGTATGGAATGGGTTGGTTGGCATATGGAATTTTACAAGATAGCATTACGCTGGCTCGTAGATATTCATGACGTGTTTATGTACTCGCGCCACATATTGTCAGAGCCCAATCTTTAAAGAGTGTAACGAACTAAGTATTTGATGCATGCAACAAACCCAATTGTTAGTCATCACCACTCCTGTGTTTATTATCCTTGTAAATCGAGTGTTTGAGAATCTCCATGGGATACAAACTGTCAGCCTGTGATTTAGGAAGCTTAACAATGAATGTAGTATGACAGAGGATGGGAACAAAATATCTTGGATACGATAATGTAATAATGGTCGGATCTCCTCACTTTCTGACCTTCATATTTATCTTCCCCCGTTAGATCCAGAAACCATATTATGTTGAATTCAATGTTCATTTAATAGAAGTTGAAGATTTAGATTATCGTTTAAGTATGATAAAGGAAGAGCGTTGCAAACTGAGTAAGATACGGGTGATTCAGGTAGGAAAAGCGAGGTCTGAATTCGTGATTGCTGCCACCATAAACATCCTTCATCCATGATTGTGTAATAGCTGCTGCGTCCATTAACTCAAATATCCTAGTATCATCCATAGCTTTAAACACCTTTCACCAATTCCATCCCAGTCATCATCATTCTTGGACGTATCCAGGTGATATGATCCATAGTCTCTGCTGACAATGGATCCATCCACCAAAACCATTCCAACATTTTGAACCGAAGAAGGGGGTTGCTGCTATATTCTCTCTCTCTCTCTCTCTCTCTCTCTCTCTCCCCTGCTCCTGTTGGCCAGCTATCGCAGCTCGACCAACTGAAGGTTGCTTGTATCGCGGTGTAGTTGATGACTGATATGGTGTCATCCGAACCAGACATTCCAATTCCTTCCACCTTATGTACAAAGAAATGCAGTATTCAGATCCATATCCATATCCATAGGAATTGTATGTAGTGAAGCATGTTGCTATACGTCAATAAAGCTGCATCTATATAATGACTAGCTGCTGTCCACATAACAAAGGTTGTAAGGCAGGTTGCTGCAAGTAACTTGAGACAATGGAGTGGTGATCTTGTTCATAGCAAATGCTGTTACGATTGGCCGTGGTTGAGGATTGTACAAGGGAACGTGCAGTGTCAAGGAACGCGGGTGTTGTAGTGGGGGTGTACACGCCATGAAGTTGCCATTCAGACAAAGACAATCGGATCAATACAGTTGTAGGATTGACATGGGTTGAAGCAGGACAACCGTTCGCTAATGGTAGTTGTAGTTGAATGGGGCAACAGTTGGGTACTGGAGAAAGAGGAAGAGCTGGAAATCAACCATGTCTCAGGCCAGCATTTTACAGAACTGGTTCCTAATTGTGAATATATGGATGACAAAGAAAGACAAACACTACAAAGGTGTAAACGTATAAGCATATTACTCTATAGTCGAAAGCTTATGGGTGAGACGGCTAATCATTGTATTAAAGCAGGCCACATGTAATAGTATCCCTTTACATATCCCCTTGTCTATCCTTGCATGCAAATGATCGACAATAAATACAAGAGTTATTACTTGTTTACGTAAATAGGGTACTGGATGCAATTTACATAGGATGAAGAGGGAAGATAAGCACTTATAAAACAAAAGGATATAACGTGGTGGGGTAAATAGATAAATAAAATGTGAGCATATCACATCAAGACACAGCCACAGCAGCCGCTTCCACTCTCTCGTCCTTCCTCCACATCAAAGTTTTGGCGTCGAGGGCCATAACCATTGGGGCCTGCTTCCTGCTCCTTGTTCATCCTTCGAATTTCTCGTACGACATTGTGAAAGGTTTCATCAACGTTTATGCGCATTTTTGCAGACGTCTCGGCGAATGGGCATCGAAATTGGCGAGCTAAGTCATGCCCCTCTAGAGAAACAAGATTATAGATTTAGATATGCCGCCCCTTGATATTCTTTGTATTGCTGCACACACAACTTACCTAGTCGAGAAACCTGACGTTCACTTTCAAGATCACACTTGTTGCCGACTAACACCATTGGGAAATGATCACGATCCTTGACACGGCATACTTGTTGATAAAATGTACTGATTTCATCGAATGAAAGTCGTGAAGTGACCGAGTAAACGAGAATGAATCCTTCACCGTTACGCATATACTGCTCTCTCATGGCACTGATGATATGAATTCGCATAAGTCAAGGAGTAAAAAAAGGGATATAAGGGAGCTTTGTTTACCTGTACTCTTCTTGGCCAGCTGTATCTAATACATCCAATAATGCCATTTCATCGTCAATCATGCATTGTTTGCGATACGAATCTGAGACATTAAATGAGTACCAAATTCATCCTACTACTAGCAACCTTGGTTTCTATCCTACCTTCAATAGTCGGGTCATACTCATCAACAAAGTGCGATTGAATAAACTGGATCGTCAGGGCAGATTTGCCGACACCTGGAGTTGGTCATGATGAGGGAATTGTGTCTTCTCGAGAGCCAAGTCTTGTACTTACCACCACCTCCTACAATGACAATCTTGTACCTGGGTTGTGTCGTCGTGTCAATCGCGTCAGTGACTCAAGGATAAGGAATAAGCTTACTCACTCTCGAAGAAAAGAAGCAGGCTTGGACATTGACAAAGTATAAACCAGTAAAGGAGTAACCCTGAGGAAAAAGATAAAGAAAAAGAGATAATGATCAAGGAGAAAGAGAGAAAGAAAGAGAGAAAAGAGAAAGAAAGTAAATGTCGTTTTTGAGAGCACAGAGTGTAGTATGATCGGGTTAGTTCATCCATGCTCCCAAAGAGGCATCCTTGTCGAACCATAGTATCCTGATAAAGCAATCATATTGGCCACAAAATGAATGAGATTTTCAATTCTTTCTTTCTCTCTGTTATCATTGATTCTTCTATGGGCAAAAACATCCATCATTTAGCTGCTGCATAAAAAAGGTTTCTGTCCTGAATCGGTGTTTATCCCGCTGTGCATCGCTTTACATGTTCCATGTATTCTACTTTCTCCTAATCTCCTACTTGTTTGTGAGACATCTCAGTTGCTCACCTTGCACCCAAGTGATTTAGTACAAACGTTCAAAGCAGGTAATAGATCCGAATTAAGCTATCGGATGTTTGGCCATCCCAAGTGATCGACATACACATACACGCACACACACGTAGCATAAAACTCTATTCGAGACACTCTTTAATGCAAATTAGGGAAAAAAAGGAGCATGTAGAATAAAAAAGACTGGGTATCAAAACTATATACAAAGAAAGCACTATTCCTCCTCCACCTCCTCTTCTTCCTCTTCTAATAGCGCAAGACTTCTAAAGTCAACCTCTCGTTTCACCAATTCAAATACAAGGAAGCCAATACTGGTTGCTGGAACGACCTTGAGCACCGTGCCTGCAAATTCTTGATAAAGAAACCTACGCCAGCTACCACCATTTAACCGCACTTGCAGCTTGCATTGCTCCCAAGTCCGTCGATAAAGCTCACGCCCTGACTCTCTACTTTCCTTATGTGCGAATTCCGATTGTCCTTCTTCAATATAGAATATGCTGTGGATCTTGGATAAAGGATGTTCGATAACTTGGTATGCCTATATATATACACAATGTTCCATTTTAAAACCCAAGTTGTATTGCTCATTGTCAACAAAGTAAACATACCACTGCAGCTGCTGCACCTGCCAAGATAACAAAGATCGGTTCCAATAATAGAGGGGGTCGCTCTTTGTTTGTCGTTGATACAGTGGATGGTGTATCCGATCGATGCAATCCTTCCAAATCATTCAATGTCTTTCTAGAATCCACCTGAAGACCATACATTTCATCCAGGAAATAATAATAGCCTTGTTGCTTGACCCATTCAAATGTGGCAAAGAACAATCCACAGGAGAGAGAATCCTAAAAAGTCATTCGTGTTAAATCAAATAAAGGCATGTATGTATGTGTTGTGAGTGAGTGAATACTTACTCGAACAAGGGTAAGACCGAAACCACGATAGGCACTTGCAATACCCAATTCTTTCAATGTTGATTTGGCGTACTGATACATGGATCTGTGCTTGCCTTCCAAAAGATCACTCACTTCAAATCGAATCTTGACCGAATCCAATGGAGCAGCAACTATGGACTGCATGGCACCTGCTATACAACCTAGAGATAATGTATGAGATAGGGAATACTTTTTGCGTTTGTTGATGTCAATGACTTACCAGCCATAAATACAGAAGTGAAAGGAGGAGGAGGAAATGGACGATGAAGTTGAAATGATGAAGGTGGATGGAACATGGGTAAGGTGGCGATATAAGTTGTGTAAAGAACGGTGCCAATGACGGTATTTGCTATCAGTGGAGGGAGGACATGTCTTGGAATGAAGTTCCACTAAAACAAACGATGGAAAGGTTATTATACCAAAGGAGGTTGAATTGCAAAAGTGTAACTTACACCTTGTTTCTTGACAGCGTGTGATATCATGCCGATAGAAGTATATCGAAAAGAAAATCGTTTTGAAGATGCTTCATCCAAAGGAGGCATGATTGCTCTTGCCATAATCAAATAATCCACTCGCAATGGTCGAAACAACTGGAAATAACAAGGGGTGTCATTGTTGTCTGTGCGCAGTTGTGTATATACTCCTTCCTTCCTACCTTGACGGGTGTACGATAAAACAGGTACAAGCCTTGCATCATGAGCGATCGGGCAATGGCTGTACTTCCTCCCACTGATGTCACTTCTTTGGCCTTTTTCCTTTTGCTTTGAACAGCATTGCGATAAGGTTGTGTGTTGTGGATAGCTGTCTGAAGGGGCCTTGCTGTTGCTGCTGTTGCTGTAGCCGACGTATACCATGAAGGCGGTTTGGCTGGTTGCGAAGGTAACGTCATGTGCGAGTTGAATGTCGAATTAGAGGAGCAAGTCTTTGGGACAATCGATTCAAGGAGATTCTTCTCTCGGGCTTATTTCGCTGACAGCAGGCTAAAGTTGTACACGACAAGAGGAGCGTTGGGTGATGGGGGTCGTCGGTCCAATCTCCAGGTACGGCTAAAGATCGCCGTGGCTTCAACTTCGGCTGTTCAATTCATCCATCTACATTTCCATCATCATCATCATCCCCATCTCCCGGTATTGATCATTATGATAGGAGACATACATCTTTATTTGTTTATATCTATAAATCAAAAGAGCTATTCATTTGATAATGGTGATTCATGCCTTACTTCCAATTCAATGGGTATCTTGTATTAGCCAATGAGAGGAGGTGTGATGTAGAGCCAAACAATGATCCTCGTTCCTTTTTAATATCAATGACTGAAATGATACTCCAATTATTCACAAAACTACTTGTCAAAGAGCATTGGGTGTTTGTGTAAAGTTATCTGCTATGCAAGGAGTACATGTTGTCTGCAAGTTTAAGTACAAGTGAGGTGAGTGAGTGGTCTGGTGACTGCGAGATAGGCTTGCAGCACTACTACCTAAAGGGAAAACATGTGGTCTTGCATGTAATTCATTCTCTCCTCCACCTAATACAACGCCATGTCCACTATTGGTCGTACAATCAAGAACGTCTTAAAAGCTGGTCCTGCCAACTCTTTGAAGCAAATGAACAACATTGGTGATACCAAATGGGGTGCCTTTATTGGTGCTGATCGCTTTGGCAACAAGTACTTTGAAAACAACGATGAAATCTCGGGTACGGCGTGTCGATTCAGCTTGACATTGGGTCACATGAGCTAACTTTTGGTATTTCTATAGGTCGTGAACGTTGGGTTGAATTCGATAGCGTTGACCCTGATGGTGCTGATATTGATCCTGCATGGTAAATACGCAGTGTTGGACTACTAGCAGCCGATATCACTAACACAAATCACATCATACAGGCACATGTGGATGGCAAGAATCGTCCAGGAACCTCCTACTGACATGAATATCCAATCTCAAAAGTGGTGGACTGAACCTACACCCAACTTCACCGGCACTCGTAGCGCTTTCAGAACCTACAGCACCACCAAAGCCAAGGTCACCGCATGGGATCCTGTCGCTCTTCCTAGACAATAGATCATCCTTCATTCTTTCTCCCTCCCGCTCGCCCATGTTGATTCCAAGTAGACCACTATCCCGTTCCCAATAAACATATCATCGCAACAATGATACACTTTTGGATATGGAGGATTGTATATCGGATAGTAGCAAGGATGTTATTATACAATGATGAATGTCTATTTACAACTATTTACATATATATACAATGAATTATCGCTTGAATGCCTCGGCAATCTTGAATGGGTTCAACTTGCATTCCTTGTCATACTTCTTCTGGATATTCTTGGCATCACGACCGGGTATATACTCGCTGATTTTGTGGAAGGCCAGCCCATGTTCCTTGAACAGCTATAGCAGTATTAGCACATGGTTGGCTCACTCTCTAGTAAAGCAAAAACTTACCTCATAGAGCAATTCCTCTTCCTGTTGGGTCCATTGTTTGGGTATCCCTTTGCGCTTCCTCTTCACATTCTTGTCGACCAAGTTCTCATTCTTTTCTTCATGCACGACTTCGACAATTTCCTGGCGAGGAGTGGATGGTGCCGAGTATGAAAGTGATGATGGATCCAGAACAATCTCTCCATTGACCATGGTTACTTGTGGTGTCGCTACTTGTCTATAACAACTCTTGAGTCATCGTTTTCGATTATGCTATGAATCAATAAACTTACTCGTTAGGGCCGTCCTTTCCCTCCTTTACTTGCTTCTCTTGTTCCAACCTTCTTCTCTTGATTTCTCCTTGTTGTTTTAGCACATCCTTGCTTACACCATTCCGTGGTGGTTTGCGCTTCGATGATTGCTGTTCCACATGAGCTCGGATAATGCGTAACACCGCATCTGGATCAAGCGGCGGTTTTTGTACAGGTGCGTAAGGTGTGGTTCCCTCCTTTGATATATCTCCTCTCTCGTCGCCTTCCAAAGTATTGCTAGGCTCATTCCCCGTATCAACAGCCAGTTGCTGCTGCGCACTGGTGACTTGAATGTCGGGAGGATTGCTACGGTCGAGCTGCGGATCCGTTTTCTTTTGTCGTTTGGTGACTGAAGTCGTTGGCTTGAATCGTCTCTTGTTCTTATCTATTGCAGTCGCTGAATTAGAATACAACAAGTGTAATATATATATCCAATGGCACTTACTGATGGCTGGTGAGAGATCGGACATGGAGAAAAGGATATGAAAGAAAGAGTATCACGACAATCCACTGAAACAGTTGGCAAGATCAAATATGATTGGTTTATCCCCGTCACGTGATTTCCTGCACACACGCCCATCATTGAACGATATAGCAACTAGAGAATATAGAAAGACACGTTCATGGAATAAAGTAGAAATAGCTCTTTGTAACTTATCTCGATTATCAATTTGGTCTCTGGGATGGTTGGCTAGGATTGGTCATCGATCATATTCACAGTATTTGAATTCGCCTCTCGACTCGCGCATCATTGAATGTATGATCAAGTATGCAATGGATGACTTTTCTACTAGCCTTATCTTTTGATAAGCAGCTCTCAGGATATGACTGAGTCTATGCTGTTAGCATCTGGCATTCAAATGCAATAGTACGCCAACTTTTGACTCGGTGGAAGTAAGCTCATGGACGGTTTGTGTGGACAAGAAGTATAATATCGATTGTATTTGAGGAAGATAGATATCTTTATTATATTATAGGATGTAAATGTATGTGTATATGTATATAAAGATGATGTAAGAGAGAGGATAATCCAAGGATGGATAATAGTCAGGCACTGAAATTAACCGGGGTGGTGTTGACCGATGCTCGTCACAAAGCACTTTGCCGACAAAGGCCACAACAAAGATTTTTGAACTTCCTTCCTATCACCCACCACAATGTTCATCTCTCGTGCCATTGGCCGTGTCGCCACTAGCGCGTTCCGTGCTCCTGCCACACGTCTTGCTACTAAGCCCCTTGGTGTCCAAGCTGCTAACAAAGGTAACAGAAGAAAAAGGAAAAACAAAAAAAGACATGCGATTGGGTCATATTGACATGCTCTTTTCTTACCCTCCAATCAAGCTCGTGCTTATGCCAGCGAGGCCCAATCCGCTGGTCAAATTCGGTAAGCATTGAATTCCTACAATCAATCCACGACTGCACAAAGAAAAAGAAAGCTCACTTGGCATATGTACATATTAGCTCGGTTATTGGTGCCGTTGTTGACGTCCAATTCGACCAAGAGAACTTGCCTGCTATCTTGAACGCCTTGGAAGTCCAAGATCACACTGGTGGTCGTCTTGTTCTTGAGGTTGCCCAACACTTGGGTGAGAACACCGTCCGTACTATTGCCATGGATGGTACTGAAGGTAAGCTATTGTTTTTTGGATTTGGGCAAAATGAAACATCAAGGGACTAAAAGCTTTTATTTTTCAGGTCTTGTTCGTGGTCAAAAGGTCATTGACACTGGTGCTCCTATCACCATTCCTGTTGGTAACGAAGTCCTTGGTCGTATCATTAACGTCATTGGTGAGCCCATTGATGAGCGTGGTCCTATCAAGTCCAAGGCCACTCGTGCTATCCACGCTGATGCTCCCGAGTTCGTTGATCAATCCCCCACTCCCGAGATTCTTGAGACTGGTATCAAGGTTGTCGATTTGCTTGCTCCCTATGCTCGTGGTGGTAAGATTGGTCTTTTCGGTGGTGCCGGTGTCGGCAAGACTGTCTTGATTCAAGAATTGATCAACAACATTGCCAAGGCTCACGGTGGTTACTCTATCTTCTGTGGTGTCGGTGAACGTACTCGTGAAGGCAACGATTTGTACCACGAAATGATTTCCACTGGTGTCATCAAGCTTGAAGGTGAATCCAAGTGTGCTCTTGTCTTTGGTCAAATGAACGAACCCCCCGGAGCTCGTGCCCGTGTTGCCTTGACTGGTTTGACCATTGCCGAATACTTCCGTGATGAGGAAGGTCAAGATGTGTTGCTCTTCATTGACAACATTTTCCGTTTCACTCAAGCCGGTTCTGAAGTGTCCGCTTTGCTTGGTCGTATTCCCTCTGCTGTCGGTTACCAACCCACTCTCTCCACTGATATGGGTGGTATGCAAGAGCGTATTACTACCACCAAGAACGGTTCCATTACCTCCGTGCAAGCTGTCTACGTCCCTGCTGACGATTTGACTGATCCTGCTCCTGCTACTACTTTTGCTCACTTGGACGCCACCACTGTGTTGTCTCGTTCCATTGCTGAGTTGGGTATCTACCCTGCTGTCGATCCCCTTGACTCCAAGTCCCGTATCTTGGATCCCCGTATCGTTGGTGATGAGCACTACTCTGTTGCCACTGGTGTCCAACAAATCCTTCAAAACTACAAGTCGCTTCAAGATATCATTGCCATTTTGGGTATGGATGAATTGTCTGAAGAAGATAAGCTCGTTGTCGAACGTGCCCGTAAGATCCAACGTTTCTTGTCCCAACCCTTCGCTGTTGCCCAAGTCTTCACTGGTTATGAGGGTCGTCTTGTCAAGCTCACTGACACCATCCGTTCTTTCCGCGAAATCTTGGATGGCAAGCACGATAGCCTTCCTGAATCCGCTTTCTACATGCAAGGCGATATCAGCGATGTCATCAAGCGTGCTGAGGAACTTGCCAAGGAGATGGGTGCTCAATAATTTTGTTATTGATTCACATCACACTTTCGCATAACACAACTTTCACAACACACCTGGTTCTCTCCAATTTCCACCATTCCTCACATGCATTGCTCCATAGAGACGTCAGCTAGAAAATCAAACACTTTTGTGTTGTATTTTGTTTCAAATTATTAAAAAGACTACTGTATCAGATGAACAATTGTGCAAAAAGGTTTGAGTTTATCTCCTCCTGTTTTCCTCCGTGCTCTCTCTCTCTCTCTTTTCACCCAACCCCCCCCCCCCTTTTCTCCTAAGGAAAGACAACGCATACACACATATACATGCATATAGAAATAAAGTGGCGTTTGTGTACTATAAAAAAACATGCGAACCACATGTAAGGTTCAATCTTCTTAATAGAATGCGCTGGAATAGTAACAAGAAGGAGAAAACGTTATACACATTAAGGCATCTGGACATGCTGTAGCATAGATGGATAAAGTAGTACATGATGTAGGGAATAAAGGATACCGTAGACATTCTTAATAATGTAGTATCAATGTAAATGCACCATCCTCCAAGACCTGGGTCTCGATCTCCATGTCTTGTTCTTCTGCGATATCTTGCACCATTGTATCGTCCACACGTACAACAATGGGTTTACCGGTATCCTTTTTGACGAATCTACGTACCACATGTTGAATGGGCACCGAAATATTCATCTTGCTGACAAGTTGTTGGATCAAGTCGTCTACCGTTAACTCGTCAAGATAAATAGCACGATACAATTCATTAAATGGGAACTTTGCAAAAATGGCCAGCTCTAGAAATGATCAATGAGTACATACGATGGCAGGCTGTTTGTTATATTAGACCACTCACTGGCAGTACGCCGTTTCCTCACTGGCACATAATTGGGGTCGATGTCAGTAGGATCACAGAGGATATGTTCATTGGATGTTGTTGTGGTGTACACGTAGTCATCATCCATCCGAGATCGTACACGCTTAACACCTGCTACTGCTGCAGGAGCACGTTGAGGAGATGCCACGGCTGATGATGATGGAGGTGAATATGCCTCAGGAGTCGAACCTGGTGATGGTGCTAGCGTCGTTGTTGCTGTTGTCAATGAATCAGAAGATGATGATGATAGCGTAGGATGTGGCGGTGATACACTTTCAGGTATCTCTGAAAACAAGGTATAGGGTTGTGATCGGTAGTATGCGAGCCATAATGGATGGGTATCGATGCTAGTACTACTGCCACCATGCTTGCCCAAGTCACCTGTAAAGGACATGTAAGTAACCTTGTTGTGGTAGAACAAAGGGATGCGTGCATACAACATCAGGTGTTACTGTTTTAGTATACACTAATACATACCTCGAAGTTTCTCTAATTGTCGTCCCAAATGACGAGCATCATCCTTATTCTTACGTTCTGCACCCTGTGCGTAAAGTACAAGTGTTAGGTTCTTTTTTTCTTTAGGGAGCAAGGGGATGTGAGTGTGCAAAAGAGCAGGGGATTTTGAGTTGAGAAACAAAGAACAATTCTTGAATGCAACTTGCCTTATCCCGAAATAATTTGATCTTGCAATAAGTTGCTTCGGAATATGTATTTGACGTCGTCGTAACGGCATCTGCACTAGCAGATGATGGTATTTGTGTCTCCATATGCAAGCGTAAAGGAATGCCTTTGACTCCCTTTATCCTCGAAAAATCGGTTGACAAGCAATTAAATCGCACATGTATGGTAGCTCCTCGTTTGCCGTTCCATTCAAAAACAACGCGATCAAACTCAGGACATTGCACATTGTAAATACCAGAGGAACGCTCAACATCTGTCAAAGCAAGGAGAGAAAAAGGAGGGCGATCAGCTTTTGCATTGTTTGTATGCTTTGTGTGGTACAACATACTAAGGTCGAGAGCTCGTGCACTCTGTGGATCTTGTTGTTGGCCTAGCCAAAAACGCCAGTAATTAGCAGTAAGGCGTCGATGCGACTCTTCGTGAAATGTAATAGTGAGCGTGCTTGTAAGGACACCATCATAGCCATCGGTGTCTGTCAAATTGATGCAATAGTACTGGTCTATATCGTTGTTAGAGCCATTTGTGAATATATGAATACGCGCATGTTGTAGCACTTACTCTTGTTGAGATAGGTGACAGGCGACTCCTCAACTCGCTGAGCAGCAGCAGCCGGAGGTGCTACAAGAAAAAAGCATGGTCTGTGTGTAAATCATCGCTACTGGCAAAGCACACGTGTGTCATAATATAGGGGGTTTTGCTAATTGTATACCTTCAAGGACAATATCGTATCGGAAGCTATTCAAAAGGAGAAAGTAAATGATGTGAGACGAAATGTTGTTGCCAGTATGCTTCGCATGGGTTACACAGTCCCAGATCAGATGCCGGCAACCGGCATAGCCAAGGGGGTCCCATGACCGTTCCTTTTATGTCAATGCTTACTTTGCAGGTGATGGGCAACTCACAGGTGGTGAAGGGATCATGTTGGCTCCTACCAATGGTAACGATGATGAAGGAAAGGGAGGTTGTTGTTGTTGTTGTTGTGCGTGTGATGGATGCGGACCAGCCGCACAAGTGTCTAAAGTTGGAGTAGAAAATGGTGGCGATGCTGTTGCTTGTCGTGTTGCATAAACGCCATTCAAGCACAGATACGGAATGGTTGTTTCGTTTCGCGTAAAAGTCGAGTGCTGTAATCGGCTGGTATAATCATCCATAGCGTTTAGGTCAGTATTGTCGCCGTGCATCATGCTATATAAGAATGTTGAAAACATATCAATACTTGACATGTGTATTCCCAGAGGTAGCTTATTATTACTTGTTATCAATGCAATGTGAGGGAAAAGAATTAACAAGCATAAATGAGGTGGTGTATGATGTTGGATTGCAGGAGTAGTTGTAAAAGTGAGAATACAAAAGAGAGAGGGAATGAAGGCTTCTGATCGGCCGTGCATCAAACAGAACGATGTGTATTTATATATCTCGGCAAAGGCGGATTATTCCTTGTTGTTCACCTTCCTACATGGTTAAGGAGATGCTCCCTAATCACTGGCTGTAGTGTGAGGTGCTGCTCTCTCCTCCAGCCATCGTTTTCAAGGAATCTATATAACAACGCTTTACTCTTTTAATAGTCGTGCTAAAAGCAGTGAAAGACAAACGTGCCTTTGATCATGCCATTAACGTACTATTGATAATGATGGATGAATTGTATTCAAGTCAGAAGAATACATAGCAAAGGAGATCACGTACCTGATTGGGGAAAGGGACCAGCAGACATTTAGATTGGTGGATGTTTTTCGACGTCGAAATGATGCAAGGAGTCGCAAGCATAATACTCAGGAACATGGGCTGCATTAGCTGATATACGTGTCCTACTGATTTATGAAGTAAAGTATATCCAGACTGCTGTCAGATCTATGAACAAGCGGAGAACTTCCTAAGCTGTTGCCACACAAACATCACCTTTTATGCTTTGCCAGCTATTGATTTTATTTCTTTGTCAGCAGCAAAGTTAAATAGCCACAAGGACAATGGTGGTAAATATCTCGTTTGAGGATTCTGTACCGCTGCAATGGGATGCTTGCTGTGATGCGTATGATTATGCACACTGCGGCAACTATGCATTTCCCCAACGTAAATATCTTGCGTAAATGTTGACGACACGTGCAATCTGCCGCTTGATCCCAATCAAGTGATCTCCTTGCTCTTTCCTATCGTTTCTTCTAACTCTCCGAATATCCAATTCCTATACCCGTAGTCTTTTAATGATGATTTACCATCATCGTTATAGAGTGCCCCGGTATCTCATTCTCCCTGATCTACACAGCAAATCCCAACTCCTTTCCAATGTCGCACGGTCGTTATGAAGAAAATGTCAGATCAGCAAAACGTTTTGTGATATTTAATCATGTGTTTGTATTATGTTGTCTGTGCAAATATTTTAGACTCTTCTACGTTTAGCATATCCTTGCTTCTATGTTACTCTGGGTTTCCTGATGTTTACGAATTTCCGTTTTTAGCTCCATCCACCACCATCAAAGCCCACAAATCCCTAGACAATGAAAAAGGAAACATGTGAATCATTCCTTCACCTCAATCCGTTTTTCTCTCTCCTTTTGAAAATATCATACCGTCAATAAGAACACCGGGAAGTAAGACTTGCGCTCTATTTGCGAACACCCTAAAGATGAATCATTGTTAGGGGCTATTATAGTATTTTGCAGTAGAAAAGGGAGGGAGGTGGATTCGCATATCTTACAATTCCATGCAGACGTGAGTCGTCCATCGATGCAGCTTCCAGCGTCGTAAAAGTTATCCGCACCAGATCCATCAAATGCTCCTCGGAAAAAGTCGGCTAAAGGATAATGATGTTCAGTGATATTGCCATTCATTGAATACCTTTTTCTCTCCACACAATGCGCAAAAGCATCATCGTCATCCTATATTCTCCTGTCCCTTTCTCCTCCTTCCCCTGACCTACCCAAGATCGTCTTCTTGCATTGAGCAACCCCACCAAACTTTTGTTGTAAGAACTTTTTTCCACCGTCATGGTTTGTGAGCTCTTCAATGCGATCGAGAGTGAGACATATCGGGCTGAGGATGCGTGAGACTTGATTATACTAGAAACACGATATATATATTACTAAAAACACAGCTTTTGCGTATAGGTTATCTTACCTTGTCAATGAACATTAGAGCATTTGGCACGTTTTTATCTCCCAAATGGATGACACTGCTCCCAATCCACTTGCCAGCCTTCTTTTGTGCTTTGAAAAGTGTGCGGTGCATCTCCCTTGACACTGCAGGACACGGCTGTATGCGATGTAGGCCCTGGCCTGTCTGTGATAGCCGATAAGGGTTCCCTGCGCTCAACATATCCTGGTCGGCCAGCGTCCAGAGCATGAACATTTCATTGAGGATCTCACGCCAGAGTTTGAGTGTCTGATTCACATAGGTGTATTGTGTCTCGTGATCATGGCTTAATCGATGTCCCTGAGCACCAGCTGCAATGGATAATGAAAACTCCTCACACTCGGCTTCAGTAGGATGGAAAAACTCCTCAAGATATGCTAGCATCTTTTCACAGGGATCACTACATAATAACACGATCCATTTTAGTATTTCGTGCTCATATACCTAATTCTTCAAGCTTACCGATTTTCGCGCAGATATGCATTATTGTCACCAATACTATACAAGCAATGCCGAATCTCGTCTGCTGAAAGGAACTTGGATTGATACTTTCGACTCAGCTGCTCGATCGATTTCTCTTTGCGTCGAATCTCGCTCTGGATCTGCATACGTGATTTGCCTTCGGGTATGATCTCGCGTGTTGCTATCAAGACGATATCCTCATGCAGTACACCTAAACCTCGTCGCTCTTTAAGGAAGCTGTACACCGTTTTGATGGGTGCAACGCACGAGAAACCAAGCATTTCTTGCACCTCGGGAATCATAGAATCCTAATCCAATTCACTTAGTAAACCATCCTCGAGATTCTCTAGTCCTCTCTCTCTTTCCCTCTCTTACTGATAACATGTACATGAGCTTTCCATATGCTGATCGCATCTTTTCTGGATTCATGATCTTATGGCTATACAAGATACAATGGATCAGCATCTCCCACTACCATGACGTGTGTCCCCTTTCCCATAGGTTGATTCTCTTACCGTCTTCCAATTTCAAAGATACGTTGAAAAAATTCTTCATTCTCCTCAAATGATCGATCCGCAAAGAGTTCCTGTCCGCGGCCGTAATCACATGCCAAAACCAATCCTGTCAAAACTGCACATAATTCCTTGATTTGGCTCACAACGCGCTTGGCTTTGCTCGTATGGGATTCATTGTCGATATGATCTTCATCACAAACGAGATTTAGTCATCATTATCCAGGATCATGTCACCACCCACTACATACCTGTATACTCCGTCACATTCAATGCAGCTTCGAGACTGTAGGAAACATGTCACCTCATGTTAGATATCCAATGTCCTCCTTTGCTAATTTTCCACATACAGTCGTAGGAACTTGCGTTCTTCCAAATGTAAACGTAGCGGGATGTACTTTGCACTGCATTATCAATCACGTGGTGTTAGCCCATGAAAATGCTCATTTCTTGGTTTCTCCTTACCGATTTTCCATTATTTGTCCAATATCAATCTCCTTGCTCTTGGGGCCTGCTGTAGGTGTCACTGTTGTCATAGGTGCGTCTTTGGGTTGCTATACAAATCGTCATTATTATTTACATCTTTTATAATGTTCGATACTTGATCCATACTCCCATCATCTCGTCGTCTTGATCCATTGCATCATTGCTTCCATTTGTCGCATTCGATACGGCTGTATAAGGTTGAGTTGTATGCTTTGCACGTTTGCCAGTGCGGTGGATCATCCCTATCCAGTTCCAAAGTTAAGAGACATAGCAACTTGCAAAGAAGAATCCATTTTTTTTTACCAAAGCAAACTTCGCAAAATGGCTCGTTACAGTTGTTGCAGTGCACAATAGCCTATTACGTATGTTGAGTATTCGATAGAATGGCGATCGGTGGTATGGAAAGGATCGTTACAGGTTGATCTTTGCATTCGACACAGAAGCCGGGTTGTGCATCGTGATCATCCACAGAGGCGGCGTCCTCGGAAACGTCGTCCGTCTCCATGATTGAGACTTTATCGGATAGAATGTCTTCGAGTTGGTGTTTCTTATTGGTACCCGAGGGCATGGCGTAAAGAAGAAGGGGGGGTTTTTTGGCAGAGAAAGAGACAGACAACTTTGTGTGTGTGTCTCTCCTGCGGAATGAATACCCCGCCCCACACGCTCTCGTCATTTGCCACATCTTGCTGGTGCAACAATCATCACTACTCACATTATTACTTTAGCTTCATTGCATGATTGTATTGTAAAACTACTACACATATAATAAATGCTACATCTTCGATTCTGTGGCTAAAAATCTTGCTGGCACTTCTACATCGATACCGCTAATAGCTAGCTGAGCAAATGATTTGCCTTGCTTATCCATTACGAGTGATGTCAATGCACCTCCACCCAATGCTTGTGTCAATACAAAGTTGAGCGCATGCAATCCAGGTAATTCGTAAATTTTAACGGTCCCGTGACAATGGTGTTTCATAAACTCGCCCATCACTTTTTCAGTCACCGAACGCTTGATGTAAGGTAGCAACTCGGGGTCACGTGCAATGATACCGATATTAGAGACATCACCCTTTTCACCACTACGACCATAGGCCACATTGATCAATTTGGTCTTGACGAGTGATCCAAGTTCACTGGCGGGGGGTTCTGGAATGGATGGCACAGGGGTCGAGTGCTGATAAGCATGGGTGTCATCCCAAGCATCCCATTCGATCAATTGTGGCCGAGCTGTTCCAACAGCAACCTGGGCTTTAATCATGGTTTTGGGTAGCAAGCATGGGAAATGCACAAGATTGGGCAATGGTGGTCGAACTTCACCAAAACCAGTGCCAGGAGCCATACATGTGACAGGCTACAATTTCATTAGTATCAAACCTATCTTCATGATGGTAGTCATAGTAATGGTACTTACAGCTAAGATTTCACTTGACAAGATTCTCAGCGCTTTGCGATCATTGTGAATGGCCGATATGCGAAGCACCACTTCACGTGTTCCATGAGCTTGAGACGTGGCACTAATCAGTCATGTGAGGTTAGGATAGCATTGCATATATAAGCACTTACCCATAAAGTGATGCTTCCGAACCAAGCGTTTCCACGTTGTAAGCACGATAATCTTCCATACCACGTTCTTTGAGCATGCGTCTTGTACGTTCAATAATGGCATGGCCCACTGCATCAGCTTTGTCTTTGGCTTGTGCACCACCAATGATCAAGGTGCCGTTGACAACCCATCCATCCATAAAGATTCCACAGCACTTGAGATAGGGTGTAGGCTTAACTCCTCGAGCACCTTTTACGTGAACACGATCCTTGGCTACTTGAGTAAGCTGCACCTGCCGCATATCGAGAATGACATCGGGAAGAATATACAAAGCAGGATCCAAAGTCTCATACAAAATTTGTTCTGCTACAGTGGCAGGTGTTACAAGACCACCCGTGCGTTCAGGTTTGGTAACTATAAATTCGCCATTTGCTTCAAACTCGACAATTGGATATCCCATATTGGCATATCCACCATAGGGAGAAAATGCTGCTAATTTCCAATCGGTAAAGTTGCCGCCAGTGGCATGGCATCCACATTCAATGATATGACCGGCCAAAGAGGCAGCAGCAAGGAGATCATGATAATTGCTGTTCTTTTCTGGAGTCCATCCATATTCGTACATCAATGGACCAACAACAATGGCTGAATCCACAGCACGTCCGGTAACGACAATGTCAGCACCTGCTTCCAAGGCAGCTGCGACACCTTTGGCACCAAAATAGGCATTCATTGACATGATCGGTTCGTTACTTGTTGGAAGTCGATCGGCATCACGTGTATGTTCGGTGACGGACGTGGGAGAAAACGACACAACATCATTCTGGAAAGCATCGAATGTAGCGATACCACCCTTTTCTGGCATCATGTCGTCACCATAGACTGCTGCTACTTTCATATCGATTCCTTGTTCTTTCAATAGCTCCTCGACAGCTGCTTTACAACCCAGTGGATCAAGTGCACCAGCATTTGTGATCACCTTTGTGCCGTTTCGCTTGAGGTCAGGTAATAGAGGCTTAAGAACAAAGGCAAGGAATTGTCCGATATAATCGACTGCTAGTTCGCCACCTTCGATTTCTTTCAATCCAGGGACCATTTGTCGTGCATGTTTACGGAGAGCAAGCACACCCATCGTAATCTCTATAATAATGGTTGTCAGCCGATGTATTGGTCTGCATCGTGGTCCATCATCATCATTCATTACCAGCAAGATAGTCGCCTACGAGATAGTGCAAGTTGGCTCCTTCTTCACGCACTAATTGGGCTGCTGCATCTCGAGAATCGCCAAGGAAGGCAGAATAGCATCCAATACGTACGCGTCGTTTGTCGGTATTTGGTGCCATGGAAAAGATATAAAAAAAGGGAGAAAGAGGTATGCATCAAAAAAGTGTGGGGTTGATGTGCCTCAAATACGCCATGCTGACTCAGTGCACAGCAAGCTTTTCCCATCATGGCAAATTTACAATGACGTCTCGCATAAACTTATTCACACACACACTCCACCCCTATGCTGTTTTGAGTATTCATTGAAGCCGTATTCACATGTAATTAAACACTACTATGGACTCATGTTTAAAGGACAATATCTTCTTTACATATTCAAATAAATGCCTATCATCATCATGCATGCAAAAAGGCGTTTCTACAGAAGAAGGGGAAGACACTACATTATATGCGGCTTGACTCCGAATGACGTCTGGAGTCAGTCCCTCTTATTATGCGGATACTGACTTTCACCTCTTGAATATGGCCATTGAAGACAATCTCCACCGGTTGTGCGAACAGAATTACGTAGAAGGGCTCTTGGCAGCTTTTATCACAGACAAGGATGGTGTCGTCATTTTGAAGTGTAAGCGATATCTTTCCGGAGAACCCATGCGCAACATGTCGCTTATTCATTGGCACCAGCTGCCCAGCAGGATGCACCTGAGAATATTGTCGATCCCACTTTTTTCACGTCATTCACGATAGCCAACAACCAGGTTCGTTTGGACGAGATACCTTGAGTGACTTTTTCGTGTTGGCTGACGAGGAAACCGTTTTAAAAGGCATCCAAACTTGGGCTCAAGCAGAACCGATACATAATGAGCATGTACGATCAATATCAGTTTGTACAATACGACAGCAATCCATTGATCATTACGGTGGTTGGAGGTGCAGATGCCAATACGGGTATGTATGTGTGTGTGTGTATACGATGATGATGGGAGTGATCGATGGGATATGATCTGATATACTTTTTATTGTTTAGGTTTCTTGATCAACTTTGGACGTAAACTGGTAGAATTAGCAAAACCACTAGCGAGTGCTATGCAAGAGAAAATGTAAAGGGAAAGGATACCATGGGAACAATAAAAACCTATGCATAAATCTCAAATCGATGATCCAGATCCTTCTACACAATGCTGGTGCGTGCTGGTAAATGTGATGTGTCGGCCATATAAATATGTCAAACAATCACACCCCCCCAGCAACCATTTTCATCACTACTCGAATCCTTGTTTCTTACTTTTACCCCCATCACTCTTTCCTTTTTCCCTTCGTTCTTTAAGCATCATCATCATCAAGCATGGTTCGTGATACAAAGTACTATGACAGCCTGGAAGTGAGCCCCAATGCAACAGAAGGGGAATTGAAAAAAGCATACAGAAAACTTGCATTGAAATATCATCCAGATAAGGTAAACATAGGCTTTTTAAACGCGTGTTACGAGGTATATTCATCAATAACATGCATATAGAACCCAGAAGCAGGCGACAAGTTTAAAGAAATCTCGCATGCCTATGAAATATTGTCTGATCCAGAGAAACGACACCTATACGATCAATATGGCGAGGAAGGATTAAGCGGCATGGGTGGTGGCATGGATGCTGAGGATCTCTTCTCTCAACTCTTTGGTGGTGCTTTCGGCGGTAGACCAAAAGGACCTAGACGAGGACGTGACATGGTGCATCATCTCAAGGTGCAGCTCAAAGATTTGTATAATGGAAAGACAACCAAGTTGGCAGTGCAGAAACACATTTTATGTCCCAAATGCGAGGGCGCCGGTGGCAAGGATGTGAAAAAATGCGAACCATGCAAGGGCCAAGGTTTCACAGTGTCGCTGCGACAAATGGGTCCTATGGTGCAACAAGTACAACAACCATGCGCAGCTTGTCAAGGACAGGGCGAAACCATTGGTGAAAAGTGTACCCAGTGCAATGGCAAAAAGGTGGTAAATGACAAAAAGATCATCGAAGTGCATATCGACAAGGGTATGAAGGATGGCCAAAAGATTACATTTGCTGGTGAAGCTGACCAAGGACCTGGTATCGAACAACCTGGTGATATTGTCATTGTATTGGCACAGCAGCCTGATCCCAATTTTATACGCAGAGGCGATGATCTCGTACACGAGGCCACTATCGACTTGCTCACAGCACTGGCAGGTGGCCAGTTTGCGATACCCCACCTCGACGATCGTGTGCTTTTAGTCCCCATTGCTCCAGGTGAATGTATTCGCCCAGATATGGTTAAAACTATCCCTCATCAGGGTATGCCTACTTATCGACACCACGACTTTGGCAACCTTATTGTCAAATTCAAGATTGAATTCCCACCTGCCAACTGGACTGATAATGACACCATCAAGAAATTGGAAGGCATCCTACCACCAAGACCTTCTCTACCCAGCTTTGGTGATAAGCACCTTGAGGAGGTATCTATGCAAGATGCGGATCCTAAACAGGCTGCCAGAGCATCCTATCCCCACCCCATGGATATCGATGAAGAGGATGAAGAGGGTCAAGGAGGACCTGGTGTGCAATGTGCCCAGCAATAAGCCAAACCATTCAACCTTGTATATAACTTTGCATTCACTCTCTCATTTGCGTCATAAGCATCACTACCCACTCTATATACTTTGAAAATCCCTTTATAATAAAAAAGTTTCAGGTATTATACTATCACGACAACTTGGCCGCCTATAAAATAAAAACATTTGAGTAAACAAGCAGATCAAAATCATTATCTCATGTTATAGGTACCTTTTGGTAGAGACTGGAGACCACCTTGTCAACTTGTTTGAGGGTGTCAATAGCCGTTTCGTACGTTTTCTGTTTTGAAACAAGGTCATGTTAATCATCATTAGGGAGGATCACTTGTACGACTTACATCCTCTTCTGGCTCATCAAATACAATCAGACATCCAGCACCTTGATCCAAAATACCATGGAAAGCCTTGTCCAAGATCATTTGTGAAAGTCTAACAGTGACGAATGAATAAGCAATATAAAGCTTTTTCCTTTGCGTGGCACTTACTTTGCTTCCACTTGTTGTGTTGGGAGTTTGACGGAATTTGCAATATGGGAAATCTCAACTCGGGAAAAGGGTTCAATGATGCGCACCAAATTTTGTTCAAGAAGGGTGTCGTACAATGCTGCAAGCTGTGATCGGATGATGGGATCATCATTGAGCTCTAAAAGTTACATGCATGTGTTAATGAACATCCCTTTTTCTTATTTTCCTCTCCCATCCATGGACTTACCATGTGTATAGGTTGCCAACGCAGTTTCGAATTCCTGCAAGTTTCTGTTTTGATGTGCACTGGCCACAGCCTTCATAGCTTCGATATCTGAACCAGAATAACGTAAAGCAGTCTTGCCACTGAGAATGGCTTGAATGTCCTCAGGCTAGAAGATAGAAATACACTCTATGTAAGTTTCCAGTACCATGGTAATCAGATGATTGTCTTACCAAATTCAACATAATCTTGCACAAAAGCATATACTTGAGAGCCAACACGGCCTTTGGATCATCTTGGCTTGAATATCCTTCAAATGCTTCGAAAAAGTAGGAATAGGCGGTCTTGTAATCTTTCTCTTCTGAATGAAGTACACCAGATTGCATATCGAGTGCTGCTTGCAAAAGAGGTGGGCAGTAGATGGCGTTGGCAGATGTACGTGCAGAGGTCAATGCAGCCTAATATTCCACTTGTCAATATCAATCCTACCCTATACACATATCCAACTTACTCTTGATTTTGGCAGGTTTCGAAGGGCATGACACACTCTGCTTTCCAAGAGTTGAACTTCAACAAGGACCATCTTATCATCCAAACGCTTGAGCTCCTTGAGCAATTGAGAAATGAGATTGAGGGACTCATGGTACATTTTGTTGTCGAGATAGAGGGCCACCAAACGTGTCTCGAGAGATTGCTTCAAAAAGATACGCTTTTCCTGCACAGACCATTCAATGGTTTCCTTGCACACATCAATCTGGAGAGGCAAACAATTGGGGATATCGCTGAAATAATCCACAAGCGTGCGAACTATGAGGTAGGACCGTTAGTTGACCATGTTATCAAAGACTATCATATCCACTACTTGCTTAGTTTGGCCGTCTTAGCTTTGGCAATTGCACCCATAAACGATCGCGATGATCGGATCAGCTGAGCGAGTTCCTGTGCAAGACTAGATATTGTCAATGAGTACAAGGATACGAATACAAGTCGCGTTTTCCCATTACCCGAGGTCGCGATAGAGCTGGCCGAGATGGACAATGGCGTATTCCTGTTCCTTAATAATCTGATCGTTTTCTGAAGGTTCAGCAAGAACACCATTGTAAAGAGCAATCGCCTGCTCAATCTGCTTTGCATTCTTGAGTTCTTCAGCTTGTCGAAGGCGTTCGGAAGGTGGCTCGTGTGTGGTGGCAACCATGGCTGTCGTTTGTATGCGGTGTAGGTGTAAAGAAAGAAGAGATAAATGACACTGGATTCTTGCAACTTCTCCTTGCTGGGCTTCAACAGGTTACGCGTCGTCGTCGATACTGCCTCCGATCCAATAAGAACAAGACTTCCACTGTGCACACTTTGTCCCTTGTATTCATGCTTCGCTTGATAGTCCACGAGTGATCCATAGCTAGCCCTTCATTCATATATAACACATATTATAATAAATAATTGATTGACATAACCTACATTCACCTCCATCATAGCTGCTATTAATATACCAACAATGACCACGATGTTTTACATGCACATATAATACAATTACATTTTATTGTTGCAGAAACAAGAAAGAAAGAGCATTTAGAAACCCATAGCAGACATGATGCCATATCCAAGTGTGCAAACAAGAAGAGTAGCAACAATGCTGATGGGGATTCCAGTGATGATAAAATCGCGAGTGGTGAGATATTGTTTGCCACGTGAATCTTCGAGCATGACAGCTGACATGTTGGGGAAGCCTGATACCGGTAATCCCATTCCTGCTGAACAAGCGAGACCAGCGCCCATCACTAGCAAATTGGGATGTGGAACAGGTAGGTGTTGACCCACCTCTTGAACAATGGGGACAATAATCAATGCCGCCACCGTATGTGATACAAAGGTAGCAAACACAAGGACAAGTGCAGCAAATATAAACAAGATAGCAAATGGGTGTAACTGATCAATGCCGCTTTTGATACCAAGTGCTATGTCTTGCAACAACCCAGACGAGGTAACTGCATTACCAAGAGCCATTCCTCCTTGTGCAAGGATCTATATAAACATGTTAGTCAATGGTATTACTAGCAATTATGTATTCAATCAACTTACCACCACACTCCATAAGAAAGCATGCAAATCATCCTTGCCAAGTAGACCGGTGCCAAAAAATACAAAGAGTGGGATGGCAGCTATGACACCAGGGCTACCGATTGTGTGCTCAATGGATGATTCGACGCACCAGAGAATGATTGTAAGGATAGTAATGGCCATGACAAAGATTTGCTGTGGAGTGATACGACCCTTGACAGGTTTGATGCTGTTGAGATGTTGGCATGCACGATCTGGCCGATAAACCACCAGCAGTAAGCACCAGCATATGAGAATGGATAAAATGGAGATTGGCATGGCAACAGCAAACCAAGCACCCCATCCTGGATTGGGTTGCATATATTGCAATGTGATTATGTTTTGCGGTGATGAAATGGGTGATATCATTCCTCCAATGCAACTCGCCAATGCAATGCCTAGCAACAAGCATGGTGCTACAGGTGAATCATGCTCCAGTGTACGTAAAATGGGATCGACCAATGAAAAGCATAGCACCGGTGTTGCTACGTTACTAATCCACATGCTGAGGAATGCTGCCACTGCCATGGTTGCCAATAACACCCAACGTGGACGTGTGCCTGCATGGGATAAGACATGCGATGCAAATGCTTTGGCAATACCATATTTGGATAATGCACCTGCCAATGCAAAACCACCAAGTAACATCATGATGGTGCCACTAAACATGGATGAAAATACTGCTTCGGCTGCATCGTGTGCTGTCATGGGTGTGTCATCCGTTTCACGCATTATACCAAGCGGTACAATTAGAAAAGGAATCAATAAAGACGTTGCGTACAATGGCAATGCTTCTGTAGCCCATAGTATGGCTGCCAACATCAATAATGCAAAGCATCGGGTTTCTTGACGTTGCGCAAAAATGGGAACATTCATCAATACCGCAAATACCACGAGAGCAAATAAAAGGCAGGCTGCCGAGTGTACCCGTTTGGCAGGAACAATGAGGGACGGCAATAACCGATACATCTTTGTATCATCATGCTTGTATTGGGCTCCATGTTGCTGTCGTTCTTGATGGACCATATCTTTCCATACGGTGTTGCGTTCATATGTCAGCTGGTCCCGTAAATGGGTCTTCATTTGCCTTACAGCTTTGGATGTGTGGCCACCACAAAAGAGATCTGCATAGACTTGCTCGACCCGTGTTAGGTATCTATGCAATTGTGCGGCTGCTTTTGGTGTAAATGGGGCTGCATCTACGACGCGTGGTAAATAGCGATCCTTGAGTCGACGTCCAAGCACTTTATCATGCTTTTTGAGAATCTTTGCGAATGCTCGTCTATTCAAGTCGACATATGACTCGACATCTGATACAAGCACGTAAAGTTGTACTAGTTGTGCTCTTAATCCAGCAAGGTGTTCCACATAAAGCTCGCTTTCGCGTGTGGTTTGGGTGGACAGTCGTGATTCGAATGATGCCTTGTGTCTAGGCCCTGATGTTGCTTCCGGTACTGCAAGCTTTTCTTGTGATTGTCTACTCAAACGATGTTCCCGTTCCGCATGCATATCGGTAGTATGCATTGCACTTGGCTTTTGTGTATATTGAAACTCTTCTTCTTGGCCATCCAAGGTAGCTAGTCCATGATCATCGCCTCCTCGTACACCTCCATCAGGATAAGGGTCTTCAGGGCATGCCTCAAGTTTGGCTTCGAGCTCCGCCATTTGCGATTCCACATCGCTGAATACCTGGGAAAAGAATGTGATGACCTTATCCAGCTGTGCATCCAATGCTGCTTCAAAAACTTGTTCATCTTGTTCTTGCTGAATGGCTATCGATCGTCGATTGTTGTCAACACCGCCTTCAATATCGCTTCCATGATTGATAGCTTGCACACGTTGTCGTTCAAATTCAAAAATAATGGATTTCAAATCCTCGTATCTATACATGTGTTGTTGGTCGGCATGAACACGCTCAAATGGTTGCATATTACAACTCCCCCACACTTACGCAACGTAGCCATGATCCCACTCGGGAACCGCATTGAAGCGCAACGAATGAGAGAACTTCATAAAAGAGAATAAGAAAGAGAGGAAGAGGGCGTGTTGATAAAAAAGGATTGAAAGGGGCAAACTCAAGGGAAAGAAAACAAGATGAAAGGGAAACAGAGGTTCAAATATAAATGCATCAACATCTCCAACCGTGAAGAAACATATAATTGCTCGATTTAGCGGCATGCGGCATGTTTTCGTTTTCTTGCTGCGTCTTTCATGGATAATCAAAAAGAACTCTAAACATTGGTGATTCATATGCATCCCCCAATACGCTGACTATCCTCCCAATACATCAAGTGCTGTCAGATGTGACCAGCTGACGATGCCATCTCGGCCCACTTTCGGGTGCAACGTAAATAACAGACACTGACCCAGGGGAATAAAGAATCTCCTCGTCGTTTCCATCCCATTCTCCTCCTTCTTTCTGATGTCACGTTTATATCAAACAATCAATCAGCCGGCAGTTGATATTGCTGACTTTTTCTTGGTAACAATTACCATCCACCACCACCACCATCATCATCACCCCCTTACTTTATTAGTCCATTAAACCTGCATAAATGGATACATCCTGCAAGTGAACGAGACAACTGAATGATAAGATACATCATGGTAACATCATCATCATCATCATCCACATTGCTGCATCAAGCAAACATGCCGATTAAGTTGCTGCAAGCAATATCCCCCTTACAACCCCATTCTAGAGCACTCTTTTGAGAACACCCTAAGCTTTGTATCATTTTCTTTTGGTAATAAAAAAAAAGTAGGCAATTGTGCCAAGACGCTCCGTAGAGCAATTGTAGCAACATCAACGAGTGATGCGTGATTGAGCTAAAAGCTCTGTCCGTCCTTATCAAGGGGATTGCCAAAGATCTCTCCTTTCTATAATAGACATGGTGATTAGAAAACATAGTCATTACAAATCGTAGCGTTGTTGTTTACATACCATCAAGCACAAAGAGCCCCTAGCCTCCTCATCGCAGCATTCTTATAATAGGTGGGGTGGCTTTGAATATCCGCTCCCAGCATTTTTCTCTCCGCAAAATGGTCTACACTCTCCCAATATAAAGTGTGAGAGTTTCATGTCATGCTGTGACAAGTGAATTGCAACTCGTGCATAATTTGAGACACTCTTTTAATGCATCACGGTCGTTCTTTTGTTATATGATCAAATGATTCTCTTTGTCAAGCTGCTACACCAAAGCTATCAACTAACATAGAATTGATGGTATTGACCCACTCTTGTGCTTGTGCATTGCTATCCTCCAGTGTATACGATTTTTGTGGCTAAAAACATGTATGCATTAACTCAATGTGCTAAACGCCATTGACCCATCATCATCCCTTGCCAACTTACTGTATGAATGCAAAACACAGATTTGGTCTTGAGTTCAGCGAGTAACTGTGGTATCCATGGAATTTCACACCGTAATGCACCTCCTGCACCATCCTTTTCCGGTCCTTCATCCAAATATAATAACCGTGGGCGATCTGTAAGTATCAGCACTCGTTTCTTGTTGAATAAACCACGTCGTCGTGTTAGTCGACCACATCGCACAATAGACTCGTTTGGATACAAATGCGGCATCCATGGTGGGTGTGATTGCTCTCCTAACCTTTCCAAAGTCGAAGTTTGTGATGCTGATGGATGGTGGCCGCCAGCGACCCCACTAGATGTAGTAGTAGCACCTTGATCCCCTGACATGTGACGTTGTCGTACTGCAGCAGCAGCAGCAGCTGTAGGTGGATGCGGTGCTTGGCTAAGCGGGCCATGTATAGAGTCATCATCATCATTGTCATCTTCTACACGAGCTGCTGCTTCATCACTGAATGGATCCTTCGATGGCTGTGGTGCTGTTGCTTGTGTTGTCAAGGATGGTATCATGTGTCCTTCATCGCCAAACCAGATATCATCATTATCCACCACATTGGCGCTTGCTGCTGCTGTTGCTCGTGTTCGCTTGAGTTTGGCATCCAATCGTTCCTTCAATGATGGTGCTTGCGATTCCCAAATATGGTCCCAATCGATACCATCGAAAAATGGGTGTGCTTTGAGTGCATCCATTCCACCAGTAGCTTCAGATCCCAATCGCTGTTTTGGTTCCAACAAGAGTAATTTCATCACCAAATCCTTGGCCACTTCTGGAAAGTCATCAGGGATGCTGTAGTCCAAATTCTTCACTTTTTGAAATATAAGATAGTCGGTGGATGCCTTGAAGGGAGAACGCCCTGCAAGCATTTGATAGATCACACAACCCAACGCCCATAGATCCGCCCTACACAATTCCAAAATAGGTCAATATCCAAAATAGGTCAATTATCTGCATGTATGTGCACGAACCCACCCACAAAACAAACCACCCCCCTGTTCCCTATTTCACAATCTTCCTTTTCATCCCCTTTTCCCGATGAGCCTATACTTACTCTTGCAAAGTTGGATCACTTCTAAGGAGCTCAGGAGATACATATTCCGCCGTACCAACAAATGATCTCGATCGTGCTATGCTGGTGCCCTCGCCATCTTCTTCACCCTGCTCATTCTCGTTGGTTGTCTGTTCAGGTTGTAGAATCTTGGCTGATCCAAAATCTGTAATCTTGATATGCATACGATCATCCAGTAGAATGCTATCATCATATTAGCTCGAGGTCTCTAATGCTCATTTCCTGATGTCAACTTACTTTTCTGGCTTGATATCTCTATATACATCATTAATATGTTAATAAACCTTGCAACTATCATACGATTCCTTCAACTTTGTACGGACCTGTGAACGATATTTCGGCTATGGATGTGTTCAATGGCAAGTAATATCTCGGCCGCATAAAACCGCGCCGTGTCCATATCGAAAGGGGCGAGCTAATGTCGAGTTAATGAATGTCTGTATATCCAAAATCCGCTCTCTCTCAACTTACTCTTCGAATATATGTGTATAATTCACCGTTTCTTGCCAAGTCAATCACATAATCTATAAAAGTAGATTGAGTTATATTATACCCAGATTTGATCCATGTATATTACTTACACAAGCTGCGATTATCCTTGAACGTCCAATAGAGCCGAACAATACCAGGGTGGTTCATCTTGCTCAATGCATCACGCTCAATCATGACATACTTGACTTTGTCATTCTTGACGATATGTGCTTTGTCGAGCTTCTTGATAGCATACTGCTTGCCAGTCTTTTTGTCGTTACCAACAAGTACCTATCCAACAAGATGAATACCATACACGTGGGCGGATGATGATTATATCTCCTACCGTCGAGTAACTGCCCTCTCCTAATATAGGGCCATAGTCGAAGTCGGTGACGGTACGTCGATGTCGAAAGAGCGGGTGCGAAGGATCGTCAACATCGGTAGAGGTTACAGGTGCTGGTGGTTGCTGCTGCTGTTGTGTTGTGCTGCTTGAAGAGGTATTGTTGTTTGACGAACTGCCTGCAGCGTCATTGCTTTGAATAACTGAATGGAGTAACGCTGATCCGTTTCCTGTTGCATTAGGTGCATCAGTACTCTCTATTTCTCGGATGAATCGTCGAACATTTCGTCACTGTACCTGTGCCATGTCCAGCATCGAGAGGGTGGTTGGCTCTGTCCGATGGTTCAACCGCTGTACCCTGCACCATGGAGCAACGACGTTTGCAGGATATAGAAAAAAGAAAGGGAGAAGAACAAGGAGCTCATAGTACCTTACCGCCGACTTATTTTGCATGCGTGTGGCAGGCTTAAAGGTTACACCAGTAAGCTGACTCTCAACGTTTTGCACCAACAGCCATGCAAGGTACACACATAACCTGTCATTCATTGTAATACGCATAAATCATTAATGCTTTTTATATCAATTACTAGTAAACCAGAATCAATTCTATTGCAGTATATGTACTTTGATGATGGTGGTTGCTATGGAAGCTAGCTCTGAATCCTTGTTGATGCCATGTTGTCTTCTTCAATAAAATATAAGCTTCTTACGTGATCCATTCCTAAGCAGTAACATAAATACATTGTTGGAAGTTACGTAAGCGTGAAATTTATATGCAGACCCTAGATTCAAAAGAAGATTTACCGAGGGTTGTCATGGCTGCATAGTGCTTCAATTTTCTCGTGGATGATACGATAAAATGGATCATGCGAAATGGTTATTAGTGCGCATGTTGACATTCTTATGTCGATCTCAGAGATCACGTAACTAGTAATCAGCTGCTGCAAGAGACCGGAAAACAGACGTCATACATATAGAAGGATGGATAATGACATATGGATGATGTTGTTGCATTACGTACTCGGCTTCGTTTTCGGTTACAGACGATGCATAATGATCCTAGATGATCACGACAAGTACTTTGAGCCAGTTGAATACGACTCAAATGACATTATTAGCAAGAGTTTCAAAGAGCATTGTTTGCCATGGAAATCACTGTGATATCACCTTATGCTAATATGCATGGATAACCCATCTTCGACATTAGTATATTGATCACACTGCTCCTCTTATGTTCAGTTGCAATCATAATCGATCTTTTGTTTTCTTTTTCGTCGATCAATATCCTATTATCGTGCTTTGTTTATCTTAGCTTTTACACCCTTTTTGTATCAGTAACATGTACTACTCCTCAAACCGAGATCAACCATCACGTAATGTGGTATGCTTGTGATACATACGACGTATACAGGATGTTATGCTTACTTCATTTATGAAACAGGGTAGTAATACAGAAAGGTGAGCATGCGATGCCTTTTATACCAGCTACTGTTGTCTAATTGATTATATCCACGACATCCATATCAGCGATGAATTTGGCCGTCCTCGCACACCAACAGGATATCACGGAGCGAGAAATGGATATAGACATGCTATACAGCCATCACAGAATGCTATAGGGCCGCATAGACAAAACAACAATATGGATGGGCATGAAGCTATCGAAATGAATGCATGGTCGCCTCGCTCAAGAATACCGCCTACATCTTCACAGCTTGATTCCATGGAAGGATTTTTTCTCGAGGTATGTATAATTCAGCCACAACCCATCACATGCATGATCAAGCTAACGGCATGTCTTTCGGGATATGCTCTAAAGGTGGATACATTGAAAGATGATCTGGATGCTATCAACAAAAATGTGGATGAAATAGCACAATTGCATAATGCGGCCCTGACAACCTTCAAAGATCTGCAATTTGATGCGGCGTCCAAAGACTTGACACGGCTAAAGCGAGAGACTCAAAAGTTGAACAACGATATGAAAAACAGGCTAAAAGGTATTAGTAGACATGCATAGTAGTATGATCATAAAGGTTGACACACGTGATATTTTCCAAGCTCTCCAAATGAGCAGATTCCAAGCTAGTAGCCCTTCGGTTGTCAAAATACGTCGTGTGCAGGTAACAAAATAACAGCGATCCAACATCAATAGGAAGGCTCATTCAAAGCAAATCAAGATAGAAGCGCTTTGGAAGCGATTCTTTGAGGTGATTGAACGTTATCAGGATATGGAACGAATGTACGAACGAAAGTACCGGCAGCGTATTGAAAGACAAATCAAGCTTGGTCTGTAATGGGTTATCAAAGGCCATCATCCATTTGTAATAAGCTCATGTTGCTGCTTTAGTGAAACCAAATGCTTCGCAGGACGAAGTGGATCGCATCGTTCAATGCAATGATCCATCACAAATTTTTGCCCAATCAGTGCGTGAGATCAGTAAATTGTTTATTGTGTGAGAACAGCGCTATTACTAATTACAATGTATATCATACAAATAGCTTGTACATACGACGCGCAGCAATCAAGGGCAACAGGTGCTTGCTGAAGTACAGAATCGCCATGACGATATCAAGCATATTGAAAAAACCATTGTGGTAAGGGGGGGATCAATGATAACATTTGCGGCTGGGAAAGTATAAGATCCAATATGTGTATGTGAATAGGAACTCCATCAACTGCTTGCAGACATGTCGATGCTTGTTGAGCGTCAAGGCGATATGCTGACTGATATTGAGCAAAATGCTGAATATGCTGCTGGTCATGTGCAACAAGGAAACACAGTGGTGGATCGAGCGATCAAACAAGCCAAAGCAACACGACATGTAAGTTGGTTGTCCCACCACAAATGGGACATATAATAGGCTCACATGTCGTGCAAAATGTATAGAAAAAGTGGATATGCCTATTGCTGGTAATTTTGATCTGTGTAGCCATTGCGGTCTTGGTATGGTGGTTTGCATTTGATCATCCGGTAAGTTTATGAAATATGAATCAGGATGAGATATGTGAAGATAATAATGATCTTGTGCTTGAATAGGGAGTGGGAGAAAGTAACCAAGGCAACACACAGTAACCATAGCGGTAGATGATCAATAAAAGCATCTATTATACTGTCAAAGTAGCGAGTACAAATGTAACGGGATTCGAAACAAGCATCGGCATTGTAACATGATCCGCCATTTTCCCGCGGTTATCTTCCGCGTTTTTCAATCCCTTTCTTCTCTTCCCCTTTTCCACACAAAATATGTCAGAGTCAACAAACCAAGACACAGCCAACTCTTCGAGAGCAACAAGCCCTTCAGAGGAACGTCCCGCCAACTTTGAAGAAACCACCACCCCTTTCTTTAAATACCACCACCAAAAGACCATTGAGAATGTAAGTGCCTGATTCAACTTTGCCCATTTGCCCTTTTGTTAATGACGCAACACACAGCATGACAGCAAGTACTTGAGTCAAAACCTAACCCATGCTACTTTGGGCGATGAAGATCCTGCTGAAGTGAGCGAGTCAGACGAGGAATATCAACCACCCATCAAATGTGCACCTGAACGTACTCCAGATCATCACACGGATGCTGGTACTGCTAAAGCTGATACACATGGTAAGTAATGGGACGCTATGTATATACATATAAAGGGTGTTGATTGATTTGACTCGTTAATCACCTTTTATCATGCCTTCTTTTGCTCTTTTAGATGATGCTGTCACAGCCGAATTGTGTGGATTGTACCAGACATTGCAGAATTGCTTGGATCTCCGAGAAAAGTACATGAAGCGTTCATGCCAGCGTTGGGAGGATGATCCTAGGAACAGAGACGATTGGGAAGTCTATCCACCCCCTCCACCACCATCGTGGCCATTGCCATCACCTGAAGAACAAGCTCGTCGCAGGGAACAAGAACGACGTCGTGAAGAGGATCCTGTTGCGGCAGTGGGTAGCGATTTTGAATGGGATAAATGCAAGATTCCTGGTAACCACGAGGTAGGCATCATCGATCAACGATAAGCTTTGAGGTTACTCTCTCACACACGTTGTGCTGGCTGGCTGTAGTTTGTATTTGGCATGGGACCAGAAGGCTTTTATGAGGTGTACCAATCTGAGAAAGGTAACCAAGACGTCATATGCATGACTTCATCATCGATCTAATGCATGAACTTTATATACACACAAAAAAAGACAAGAGTGAAGGTCGACCTGTTTATGAGATCCCCGGAAGAAGAGAATTCTTTAAGGATATCGATTACGTGTTGAATGCTATCAGGTATGTGTAACCAGAAACGTTCCTGTTTCATGGATCACTGATCTATTTATAGTGATGGCCCAGCCAAGAGTTTTGCTTTCCGTCGCTTGCGATACCTTGATAGCAAGTGGCAAATGTACATTTTGTTGAATGAATTCCAAGAATTGGCCGATTCCAAGGTGTGTATGCCAGCAGCAGCAGCATTGGAAGGAAGGAGGGGTTGTTAATGCATCCTTTTTTGTTTAGCGTGTGCCCCACAGAGATTTCTACAATGTGAGAAAAGTCGATACTCACGTGCACCATTCAAGCTGCATGAACCAAAAGCACCTGCTACGCTTTATCAAATCCAAGATGAAGAAAAGCCCTGATGTAAGTCGCCCTCTACTGATGATATGGCTACCCACGTTTCCTCATTGTGTCATTTTAGGATGTCGTTATTTATCGTGATGGTCAACATCTCACATTGAAAGGCGTATTTGAGAGCTTGAACTTGACGGCATACGATTTGAGCATTGACACGCTTGACATGCATGTAATGGATGTGAATCCTGGGGGTATGGCTTTACACTAAACATGAAAACTGCATTATAGGCCCACAAGGATTCATTCCATCGTTTCGACAAGTTCAACCTCAAGTACAATCCTATCGGTGAGAGCAGACTGCGTGAGATCTTTATGAAGACCGACAATTATATCCAGGGCAGATACCTTGCCGAGATCACAAAAGGTAAAACCAAGCCATTGAGGAAAACAAAAGGCAAGCTGACATGATATCGTTTATCTTTGCAGAGGTCGTCTCTGATCTTGAGTCATCCAAATACCAGATGGTGGAATACAGAGTATCGATTTATGGAAGGTAATTAAATTGACTTATTGTATTGGATGTGGTGATCTCATATGGAGAATTTACGTAGATCGAGGGAGGAATGGGATAAGCTTGCCAAATGGGTGGTCAACAACAAGCTTTTCTCGCCAAATGTGCGCTGGTTGATTCAAGTGCCTCGTTTGTACAACATCTACAAGGCATCCAACTCTGTTGAAAGCTTCCATGACATCATTCGCAGTAAGTATTATAGCGATTGAAAGGATAAACAAGATATTGACATGATCCCATAGACTTGTTTGAGCCATTGTTCGAAGTTACCAAGGATCCCCAAAGCCATCCTGAACTTCACGTGTTCTTGCAGCGTGTTGTAGGCTTTGATTCGGTGGACGATGAATCCAAACCCGAGCGTCGGTTGTTTAAGAAGTTCCCAGTGCCCTCAGAATGGAACAGCAAACACAATCCACCTTACACCTACTACTTGTATTACACCTATGCTAATGTTGCGTCGTTGAACAACTGGCGTAAACTGCGCGGATTTAGTGAGTAACTACCCAAGGTTCCAAAGTCAGCGCACTGATACTAACAATGAATATTTACTAGATACCTTTGTTATGCGTCCTCATTGTGGTGAAGCTGGTGACACCGAGCATTTGACAGCAGCCTTCTTGTCCGCGTTTGGAATTAGCCATGGTATTCTCTTGCGTAAGGTGCCTGCACTTCAGTATTTGTACTACTTGTCGCAAATTCCTATTGCCATGTCACCATTATCCAACAATGCTCTCTTTTTGACGTATGAGCGCAATCCGTTACCCCAGTTCTTCCAACGTGGTCTCAACATTTCTCTATCCACGGATGATCCACTCCAATTCCATTTCACCAAGGAACCATTGATTGAAGAATACAGTGTGGCTGCTCAGGTAAAATGGATGATCATTTATGGTCCAATCATATATCTGTTACTAATCTCCCCATCGCCATATTCTAGATCTGGAAATTATCGCCTACTGACATGTGCGAATTGGCACGAAACTCAGTGATTCAAAGTGGATGGGAAAGCCATATCAAGAAACATTGGATTGGCAAGCACTGGGACGAACCTGGCGTGGCAGGCAATGATATGCAAAAGACCAATGTCCCTGATATTCGTGTGAGCTTCCGATATGAGACGTTGATGGAGGAGCTTAATGCACTGCGTCATTATGCACCCCGCCCTAGCAAGGAGAAACAAGCTCCCGTTCCTTTGACCAAGCATGATATGGTAGGCGCTGCTGGATTAACCGAAGGTGCCAAATTGCAGCAGCACATTCATCACACAACCCACCATGATGACAAGAACGAGAAGCCTCAAGAGCATTGGTCCTCGTTTCCTGGTGTCGGCGTTGTCGCCGAACGAGCTAGAAGAAAGACTACACAGCAAGATTAAATACGAGTCATCTCCTCATATATAAATAAACAAAAACGCGATTCATTTGGATGTTGACAGCAGATATAAAAAGTAATGATGGAATTGCCAAGGCGAGTTTTATTATAGGAAAGGGAGTGGAGGTGCTGCTAAGCATAAAGGTGGTACGATAAGATCTGGTGATGCATTTATCCATGTCAACTGAAACAGGACAACCTCCGCCCTCTTTTTATCAAATAATCGGGATCGGAGGTACTGACAGATTCATGGCGGTGTAGAACAACAACCATATTAGAAGAAAAAGACCACTACTGCCGCCAAAACGAAAGCTTTCTTTCCCTTTCTCTCTCTCTCTCTCTCTCTCTCTCTCTCTCTCTCTCTCTCTCTCTTCTATTGCTCGTCATTGGTTACCATGGGAAAGGGCAAACGAGCACACACCATCAGCATTCCCAGCATTCCGAGCATCAACCTCTCGGCCCCAAAGACTTCATTCGACCATTCATTCAGCGTCTCGCCACCCAGCTTTTTCCAAAAGAATAACGATGCCAAGCAGAGTACATCGCTCACGACGCAAACTATCGCCGAGATAGAACCACAACAAGTTCCCAAACGTTGGACTCCACCACGCAAGCCCAAACGATATGACGACCTTGAGCACAAGATGGAAGCTGCACCTCTCTATGTGCTTGTGCTTACCTATCTCAATTATTTCGTTCTTATCCTTTTCGGTCATATGCGAGATATTCTCGGCAAAGTGTTTAAACCACAAGCTTATGTTCATCTCAAGACTGTCAATGTAAGTTTAATTATCCATGTGTGTCGATGATTCACGCGTTTAATCATAATGTATGTGTGTGTAGGGATACGCGCCATTAGTGTCCGATTTCGACTCATTCTATAACCGCCGCTTGTACATGCGTATCCGGTAAGTAATGTGTGGAACAACATGCATAATAAGGGATAGGAAGGGGGTTGGGGTGGAGCAATAGATACTAACCTTATGAATCTCTCTCTCCAATTGCGTGTAGAGATTGTTGGAATCGACCAGTGACCGGAGTAGCAGGTCGCACGATTAAATTGTTGAATCGTGTGAGTCACGACTTTAACAAGACATTCCAGTAAGTTGACAAGGAACAACAAACAAAACAGCAATCGTAGTAATAGTAAATCCATGACAATTCCAGCCTGACGGGAACGATCACTGAAACATTGAACCTTGCATCGTACAACTATCTTGGATTTGCAGACAACAAGGGCCCCTGTGCAGATGCTGTTGAACAAGCTACCCGCCAATATGGTCTTGTCTCACCCAGCTCAAGGGCTGAAGCTGGTTCCACGCATTGGCTTACTGAATTAGAACGTCTCACCGCTCGTTACACTGGCAAGGAAGATGCCATGGTCGTTAGTATGGGATTTGCTACCAACTCTACAACCATTCCTGCTCTCGTTGACAAGGTCGGTATACAAAAACATAGATGCACATATTCACGCATACATACTCACACACAAGTAACAGGGTTGTTTGGTCATTTCTGATGAACTTAACCATGCATCGATCGTTTATGGTGTACGTCTTTCCGGTGCATCGGTCCGTGTCTTCAAGCATAACAATATGGATGATCTTCGTGAATTGCTTCGTGAAGTCATTTCTCAAGGTCAACCTCGTACCCATCGTCCCTGGAAAAAGATCATGGTCATTGTTGAAGGTCTTTATTCAATGGAAGGCACCATGGTCAATTTGCCTGAACTTGTGGAGCTCAAAAAGGAGTTTGGTGTAAGTAGCAGATGCATATGCTGTATACACATTTTTTTTTCTCATGTTTTGCATATACAAATAGTTTTATCTTTACGTCGACGAAGCTCACTCCATTGGTGCATTGGGCGAGAACGGTGGTGGCATTTGCGACTTTTATGGCATCGATCCAGCTCACGTGGATATTATGATGGGCACATTTACAAAATCTTTTGGCGCTGCAGGTGGCTACATCGCTGCTGATAAGCCTGTCATTGATCATTTGAGATTGCGCAACCATGCTTACGCTTACGCTGAACCCATGTCGGTCCCTGTTGCTATGCAAGTCATTACCACCATGCGCATTATTTGGTACGTGATCTAGAACACATATACAACATGTTGTAGTCTAATACCCTTTCTTTTAGTGGTGAAGATGGAACTGATACAGGCCGCAAAAAGATCAAGCAATTGGCTGAAAACTCGCTTTACTTTGCAACCAAGCTTCGTGAAATGGGCTTCATCGTCTATGGTGATTACGGTAGTCCCGTTATTCCCCTGCTTCTTTTTAACCCTGCCAAAATTCCGTAAGTGCTTTAAAAGCTATTACCCACATGAAAATGATGCTCACGTATACGTCCCTTATCAGTGCCTTCTCCCGTGAACTGCTCAAGCGTGGTATCGCTATTTGCCTTGGTGGTTATCCCGCTACGCCGATCATTTCCTCACGTGCTCGCTTCTGTATATCAGCTGCCCATACCAAAGAAGATTTAGGCAAGTGCTATTGCTGTCACCATCAGGCGTCATTGTCATTAACCTTGTGATCTTTTTTTAGACGATGCATTGGCCAAAATCAGTGAAGTTGGTGATCTCCTCATGCTGAAGCTTGTCAAGGGCCAAAAGAATGCTGATATCTAATCAAAAGTCTATCTCTCTTTCTCTCTCTCTTTCTCCCGCTTGTTCTTTCTTTCTTTATCTATTCTTTCTTTGTCATAGTATTTGCTTGTTCCCCTTTTTTCTTTTTAATCAATCCCCCTTTTGTACAATTTATTTATTGTAAGCCAGTGATGATATTTTCAATAGAAGAGATAATGAGATGATGATATACAATTCTACAATGACGGTTGCTGTAAGAAGGGGTCCCAGTCGGTCCATGTGACACCACTTGGAGCATTCCATAATGGCATATCAGATGTCAGGCTTGCTAAATCAAATTGCAGGTCATTGTTCAATAAAGACATTGGTGACATTGTATCTTGTTGGTCGGTTGCGTCGTGATGGATATCCGAAAAGGGTGGTTGTTCATTATTCTGGGTGGATGCATTGTCTGCTGTTGATGAGGGTGTGGTGGTGGTGCTCGATGAATTATTGCCAGGTGATGCGGTATCGTGTGCTGCATGAGTAGGACAAAACAAAATGACATCGTTGTTGTTGTTGTTATGTCGTGGACCATTGAAGACCGAATATCTTGCTGCCAGCTTCCTTAAAAGACCAGCTATCCGACTTGTAGAGAAAGCATTTTCTTTGGCATGCAGTTCGGCACACTGGGTCAGGTTGTGTATACCTTGCTGTTGTACACTTTGATTATCACTCTTTGCATTGTGTATGGAGACAAGCGCAGCTTGGAACACAGCACTGGCATTCGAGTATTAGTATCGCCACTGGTTGTAAAATTGTTTACATGCACTTACTATGCGATCCAACTCCAAGACATGCATCCATGATCTTGTTTTTCAAGTGCTTTCACAGAATCAACGATGCTTGTAGCTGCTGAGGTACATATGCTGATCGCTTGTAATGCCCGTGTCAGATCCATCATTTCATCATCACCAATAAATGGCCGGTGTAGCAGCAGCAAGATGCAATTGTACGAAATGTTCAAGAATGCTTGTAACACCAATGTTAGTAAGGTATTAGTCCAACAACAACATCATCATCATAATGGCTTACCTGCTTCTGGCATTTTTACGGTTGTAGAACAAAAGGCGTAATTCAAATGTTTGGGTAATGATGTCTTCCACTCTATCAACTTGGCATGGAGTGCATCAATCACGTAACCATCGCGGCGTGCTGATGAATTGAAAACCTTGGGAGAATACAGGGCAACAAGCACATGGCCAAGTAATCGGGATAATCCAATGCCTTGAAGAAACATCTCATAGACTGGTGTCTTGTTGATAATCGCTGTCTCTGCCTCTATAATCATATCCGGCCTTGATCCATCGGGTGTTTGGGTCTGGAAAGAGGATGGTAGCTCAAACGGAGAGGGTAGCTGGACATCAAAATCCTCGTCTAATATAGCGATGCTTTTGAGAGAGAACATTTGGAGTGTGAGCATGATGGAGAATGATAGAGCAGAGTATGTAAAACTTACGGGCGTCCCATTTCAGCAGCTATTTGTCGATCGAGATTATAGGCTGCATACCAGATGCGTCTGCGCAATTCGATCTCATGACTGGGGATTTGCCATTGCCTGGAGGTACGATGTAAACCTAATCCTTGCGCCTTTACACAAAAAGAAGAAGATCAGATCCAGAGTTCTTAAATACATAATGGTGTTGAATGGACTTACCATACGAATTGCCTAAAATCAATCCAATAGAGTAATGAGACCATGATGCCCGTAGGAGTGACCAAATCAACAACATACCAATCCGCAAATATACCTTTAGAAATAAAAATGATGGTTACCTTGATGATGAGTTTCCCAATGCTCCCCTTCCCACAATAACATACCACTGTTGAAGCATATCATCCAGATTATCTGATTCACCAGCCGTGAACATTGACAACAATAAAAGTGCTTGTACTGTGCTAAGCTTGGACCGTTTATGGACATATTCGAGGATTTGCTCTGCTTTGGATCTCAGTGTTTTGTATATACGCCTAAGGATATCTCGATCGTGTCTCGTATGTTTCCCTCGAATCAAGTACTGAGCTCCTAATGTGCACATGGCATATAACAGATGCATACTGGGTGGCTGAGGATGCTGATAATAGTATTGCTCGAGAAAGAACACCTTGTTGACGATAGGATAATGAGGATGGATGTGAATGAAATAACTAAGACATGATGATCAGCATCCGCCATTATTGTTAGCACTATTTCTTCTTAACCCACCTTTTTATAAGATCATCAGCAATTGCTACAGTCATTTCTGGTATATCCGAGAATAGCATATGTCGATGTTTGGGATGAGGTTGGCTTGCAAGTATCCGCAATCCGTCAGCTGCATTGTACTCTTCTCCATGAATGATCACATGCTCATCCTTTTCACTGTTGACTTTTTGCACCACCCATGGCTCCTTAGCACCCAAGACGCGATGGCGAAGGTTCGTGCTGAATAATTGCTGATCCATCAAATGGAATCCGGAGCTACCACCGATATAAAGCGTATGATCATAATCTGTCAGTTGAAGTCTCCCAAGGTGGCCAGCAAGAGCATCCTCATTATCGACTGCTTCATCCACTACTAAACCACGGCAGTATGTATCCAAGGAGGGTGGCCTTGATTTGTCAGCTGTCTGAGTCGTGCTGGTGGTGGTGATAGTGCTGCTGCTATTGGACTTTTGCAGTAATGCTTCCAAGCGTCGTATACGGCTCTCCAACTCTTCAACATAGCTTGCAGCAACAGGTCCTCGTTTCTTTTGCTCGATTGAGAATTCACATGCCATATTGTTGCTTTGACATGTACTGCAAGGTTGCATGACGTCCGCATTGCATCGAGTCTTTTTCTTTCGGCAGAGATCGCAACTACGTTTTGCTCTCGATCGTTTCACTCGTGGAATGTCAACGTAATGACTATCATTTGCCGGCTCTTTTGGAAGAATAACTGGAAGTGTGGAAGAAGAGGAGGAGGCCGAGGAGGAGGAGGTTGGTTGCATAGTGTGTGTAAGTGGAAGGGATCAAGGTGATTTTCTCGGCGGCTTCGGGATCAAATGCCGTGTGGTGGTGGTTTGATGATGAAATATATAAAGACCATTTTATGGAGATTGATGGCTCAAAGTATATACAGTGGATGAAAATAAACATCTAACATCTAATTATTCTGGTGGCTGTTGATACATCTGTTTGCTTTTGAACTTGAATAAAACGAGCAGTGCCCCTGAAAGTGTCATCAATGAGCAGATAGCAAACATTGTTGAGGTAGATAAACGATCGGCCTAAAAAAACAATCAAAGAAAACATGAACATCCAAATAAATATGAAAAAGACAATGAATATAACTTACATGCCACATGATTACACCAACACCAAAGTTCATTGGGATTCTAAGCAGTGTCATTATTGCAGCACGTGTCTCCTCGGGAATCACCTCGGCCTTCAGGGAAGAGATGGATGGGAAATACATTCCAGTAGTAAATTCAAACACGTGATAGCTTATCACAAGTATCGGTAGCTATGGGATGAAGCATCATCAGTTGCTGGTATACAGGTTCAATTCTGATCCAATGGCTCACCGAAGTTGAGTTATCATAAACCATGGCTGTAAATGCTCCACCGGCGAGTGTGAGTGCCAAGGTCAAAAGCCTATCCTTACTACACCAGGCTAGTCCTCTTTGCTCAAGCTTTTGAAAAGTGATTGATCCCATCATGACAGCGAACATCATTGTTGAGAAAAGGTATCCGAATGGAATTTCTTGATCTCCTTGCGTGACGCTATCTGCTCGATGTGCTGTGACATGACACGTTATTATCTTCATTTTTACGTATGTTGATAGCCAATCGATGATTACATACCATGAATAGAGGCTGCAGTTTCAATAGCTGGTGTATACAATAGCACAAAGATATACATGGCACATTCAAAGAAGGTTTGCGCAGCTCCCAAGATGAGGATATTCGAATCTATCCCAATGGATAAGTCGCATGCTTGAAACAATGACATCTATACGTTACCATTCCATAAGGTCTTCAATCCATCCATCAGTGTACGTGACAAACGTGCTTGGTTGCTATTAGTTTCGCCATAATTTTCAGACCAAGTTGAAGTGATCAATACACCTGCACCTATAGCGAGTAGGATAGCCAGAATGAAAGGCGCAGTGAAGCCCCAGATATCGACGACAGCATTGGCTACAATGCCAGCGATAATTGCCACCAAGCCGTTGAGAAATGTAGCCTTGGCAAACGTGCGTGACATCCAATCGGCTGGGATTCCACGTGCAGAATGCTCTGCAACATACCAAGCTTCCACCACACTGAATTGCATTGATGCAGCCATCCCAGATAAAATATGTGATAGGACAAGGAGTGGATAACGGGGACCCAATCGCAATAACAATGAAAGGATCAACGTAGCACAAAAGACTATACAAATCCTCCGTCGTCCCCTAAAGAGAGAGAGAGAGAGAGAGATCGCCATAGCAATGCAATATGGATCAATTCGCTGTATATAGCGCTTTTGATTTTCCTTACCATGAATCGGCAAGACTACCCACTGCCGTACCACCCAGCGCACCACTGACAAACCCTGTCAAGAACAAAAAGGCGATTTGCACCAGCTCGAATCCATAGGATTGATACAGTTTGTAGAGATAAGGTCCTTGTAACCAGTCCGCCCCTTTATAACGCACGCGTTTAGAAACGAGAAAAAAGGACAATGCAGCAATGAACCTCATGTACCTTGGATGATAACATAGACTGAAAGGTACTTGTATTGAAGAGCCTTGAGACGACGCTCCTCATTGCCAGAAGCATCAGCGTTAAAGAATTCCAAAGTCATCGCCTGTGCACGTTGGTAGTCAAAGGGGATAAAAGGAACTGGGCAATGCTAAATTTGGTCTTGGACTAGTAAGTATACGTCTAGCGACTATTCCCATTTTGAAAGGGGTAACATATACTGTGTCATATTGTGCTTGCATCATTCTCCAACCATGGTCATCCAATCATAGCAACCAATTACTTGTCGTCTTTTCTTCAACTTCAACAAGGTGGAATACATTCTTTAAAATAGTAGCTTAATTTATGTAGGCATCAATCCACACCAACAATGAATAGCAAAGGGTAGTTATATATATAGCAAATAAAGGAAAGGTTATTTTACTTTAGTACATAACCACATGACCAAATCACTGAAGATACTAAGACTATTCACTAAAGGCTCTGAATAGGGTGTAATAATGCGAGCATGCATATTTGGTACATGAGCTTGCCTGCGTCTGTGTGGCTGTCAAAATGTTGCATTGTCATTCCGCACCGCCACAAGCCAATTTTGCTGGTTTCCCTTTTGCCTTTCCCTCCATGTCAAAAACAGATCACGATTCCGACAGCGACGTCTCCGAGCTCGATGCCAAAGAGTTGAGCCAAGCCCTCTCGACAGACCATTGGGCTCCCATGCTAGGCTACTGCGAAGATCCAGAAACACCTTTAACTGCTGACACTTTTCCAAGCAAATCAGGCGGCAAACCAGTAAGCCCTCGCTCATTCAACCCAACCCAACCCAACCACCGATTATTGAAACGTGTATTATCATAGGCATGGTTGAATCCCGAAACGATATTGGAAGCAGAGCAAGTTACTTGTCGTAACTGTGAACAGCCCATGGTATTACTTTTGCAGGTAGGTAACAACAGTATCATGTAGCAAAACAATCATTTATTGACCCTCTTCTATAAAGCTCTATACGCCTGAAGATCAACCTGCCGAAGCGTTCCATCGTATGGTTTATGTGTTTTGTTGTAAGGATGGTGGATGTATCAAACAAGATTGGACCGGAAGGTAAGGAAAAGATTCAACTATACAAATACTGGGATAGTTTATATTGACAGCATGATTGAAATAGTTTCAAGGTGTTCCGAAGCCAATTACCACGTGAAAACCCTTATTATCCACCACCTGAAGACGAAGAAGATGAAGACAACGACGTTGCAATTGATTTCTCGCCCAAGCAATTCACTCCACCCAAACAATGTGTGATTTGTGGTTTGGCAGCCAACAAAATGTGTGGAAAATGCCACTCAGCACATTACTGCTCAAGGCAACACCAGCTTGTGGATTGGAATTCGTGTCGACACAAGGATTATTGCAATGCCAACAACAACAACGATGATGATGACTCAGTCGCTCGGATGCGCGCATCAAGATTGTTCCCAGAAAAGGAAATTGTGAGTGAAGCTGAAGGTCGTGGAGAGGATGGCGAAGAGGAAGATGCACAAAAAGCACATACAGCAAGTCAACAACAGGGAGGAACACTCTCAGGAGGTAAATATATACACGGCTCTGAATGGACTCGATCACTTATATATACACCTCATAGAAACGGCGCTGGCGCTACGAGGTGATGAAACATACGAAGATTCCAAGGTGGATGTGGATGATGCCTTCCTAAAGTTCCAAATCAAGATTGGTTTATATCCTGATCAAGTGCTTCGTTATGAACGTGTGGAGTATGATATGCCTGACCGTGAACCTTTATGGGTGCAAGGTGGATGTAAACCATCGCTTGTTCCTGATTGCGAATGCTGTGGTGGCCCACGTACTTTTGAATTCCAGATCCTGTCGACGCTTATCAACTTTTTGGATATCACACCTGATGCAAATGACGCACTCGATTGGGGATCATTGTACATTTACACCTGCAAGCACAATTGTCCTATTGGTGATAACGTGTTCGCATCCGAATACCTTTGGAAGCAAGATTTCTCCACCGATGGCATGGATTTGAACAAGACTGCATCTCGCTACTTATAATAATAAAAAACAATCATCGTTTTGCATTCATTCCTCATCAATCAAGATCACATTCATGTATTCATTCACACATTGTAAACAAAGAGCTAGTCATCACAACCATCGACATTAAATTCCTTGTATACTTGAGCAATTGTCTTGGATGTCTTGTGAGCATACTATGGTAGTGGTGGTGGTTTTTTCTTCATGTAAGCAAACAAACATGTGCATATCATTTGTTGAAGGATCTACTTGCATGTGTCATAAGGAAAGTGGTTGTATCTTTCACATCATTGTACTCGTGCAAGAGCTTGATGCGTCCCTGAAGTAGACGGGTAGCTTCTTTTCCATCCATGCTTGCGAACATCATCATGAGCAATAGGGAAAGGGAGGTGGAAAGGACATCCTGCCTACTTTAGTTCAGCGCAAAGTAGTTCGTATTGACGTTGGATTGCTTCAACATCCTCGTGTTTCTTGAGGTTAGATGCATTGGTAGCAGTGATAGGTGACGCTGGCATGTTTGGAAATTGGAGAACAACAGGGGGAGGCGAAATAGAGAAAAGAAAGCAAATGAAACAAGCTTTGTTTGTTTGTGGAAATTCGAGTAATTTGGATAAGGGAAAGATAGCACGCCTTTTTGCCCCTGATATTCCTTCTCGCCACATTGTTCTTTGTATTCTGTATCCATCATCATAGGGTGATCGGAGGTATGCCATTACCTTTCTTTATTAACAATGCACTCGCTCCCCACATCACGTTTTAACCGGCTTGTAGCTGCTGGGAAAATGAGCATATACCAAAATGGTTACTGCCTGCCGTGGATTTCAAGCACGATCATACTAAATTATTCTCTCCTAAAAGCGTCCTCTAATACTAGTGTACTTGTTGTGATGTGTCTCATGAGGATAGTGGGGTCACAAGTTATACGTCAAGCCTGTCGTCAGAAATAAACCTGCCAAAAAAGAGGGATCGACAATGACCGAGAAATGACATGTGGGATGTGGCAATCTTGATACGTATGATCAAATAATAGGTTCAAGGAATGAGACAATTTCATCGATATCAAAAAGATGATATGCACCACTCAACCCCCTGTTGCTTTTATTTGTTGTTTGATATACAAAGCTATGATGTATCAGCGTGTTGATAAGCAGAGAGCAACGTTTGTTTTATGGGATGTGATTGACAGGATGGGCGATCTACAGGAATGTGTAATTGGTTGGCATTAATTAATATAGCATGGATGCTCGCTGAACGTTTTTGGTCTTTTCCAAAGGAGAACCTTGTGGGTCTTTGACCTGAAAAAGAGAAACTCAACGAGCACTGCATCCAAGACTGTTTCATCCCCCTATCCGGTTTCAATGATAATGCTCATCATTGATATACTGCTGCTGGTGCTCCTCAACCACGAACTCGGTGGTGGTGGTGTGAGATCATAAGCAACACTCACACACACACACACACAGCGGATCAAAAAATACACGAGACTAAAGCGGATCATAGTGTAACACGCATATAGGATAAAGTTGCACAAACGACAAGTTTGGGGGGAGAAGGATGAACAAGGCTAAATATGGTAACCATCAAGGGGGATGGTTTGTAGGAAAAAATAGAGCATATGTTGATGCATTGTATAAAAAGCATCCTGTGCTGTTGCCGTGACATAACCCTTTCCTTCTTTCCATCACAGAAACCATAGGTCAACGCGCATGCCAGCATCGTCCTCTTCCCCTGTTGCATAAAAGAGAGCATAAGCACACCCACTACATAATCTATACGCATCATTCATTCATTCATTCATTCTCTCTTTCTCTCACTTACCCTTCCTTTTTCTTTTCCCTCTCTCACTCTCACTCTCTCGTCACTCATTTCCAACCGTGATCTCATTATGCTCTCTCAATCGTCTCCCATTCCTGATGAGGACGGCAACAACAAGCTACTCAGCCCCAGCTTTTATAATATTAACACGGGCGGCCCTGGTCCGACGTGTGCATCGACTTCAACACCCATTCTTTCTCGGCAACTACAAGGAGGTTCTCGCTCTCGTCGTTCGAGTGCATCCACCACTTGTGGTATAACTCCACCCGATTCTCCACAAAAATCAGTCTCCAGTATCAGTAAAAAGAAACGTCAAAAATCACCAGATGATCCTGCAAGTGCAAAACGCAATGCCGAGTTTCACTCAATGTTTCGGAGCATACCCGAAGATGACCTATTAATGGATGGTAAGGTACAACACAGCCCTATCCATACTCTGGGTCGACTAACGCTTCGAATCATCATCATCAGATTATGGCTGCGCATTACAAAAAGAGATCTTGGTCCAAGGTCGCATGTATGTCTCCAAGCGTCACATTTGCTTTAATGCAAATATCTTTGGATGGGTTACCAATGTAAGACATCATCCGGGGTGTGTGTTCATTCATCATCATCATCATCATTAATATATCACTTTCTTTTTTTAGCTTGTGATTGATTTCGCTGATATTATCGACATTGAGAAACGAACTACTGCCATCTTTATTCCCAATGCGATTCAAATCTCTACTCATCAATCCAAGGTAAATGATCATTAGCGAGTGTGCACAAGAATGCAAGGGGAAACAGAGAAGGAGGAAGAGCAGGAGAATGATGGCGTGTTTTGTATGCACCACTGATCACATCATACATTCTTTTCATCACCACCCCTTTTCTAGTATTTCTTTGGTTCATTCCTCTCACGTGATCAAGCCTTCGATCAACTCAAGGCTTTATGGCAAGAAGTTCAAAAACGATCCCAATCCACTGATAGTGGCGATAGCACGACAACCAAAGTGGATGATGAATACGAGGATGGATTGTTGACCGATGATACGCTTTCAACTTTATCGGGTGGTTACTCTATGGATGGTGATACCTTACCCCCTCCTCCTCCTACCTTGGTCAGTCCACTGGATAAACCACCATCATCAGGTAATGATACTACTACATATTTGCATAGATGAGATTGCTAACATCATCATAGATTTATCCCATCGGCCTTATGATCGTCAAAAATCGCTTGCAACAATCACGACTGGTACAAACAATCGACCCCATCCATCGCTTGATCGCAGACGTACTGCATCCGAATCCCAGTTATCTGCAAGAAAGAATGTTCAACAAAATCAACGCAGTGATACGACCGTATGCTCGTGTGATACCAATGGTGGTCATTATACCCATACAGTCATGGACCAAATGTATTCCTCAAGCATTGAAACGATCTATGGTATCCTTGCCAACCGCGCATTCTTGCAAAAATTCCTTTCAGAAACCGAAAAGAATACAGGCATGTCAATTGGTTGCTCACATGGCATAATATGCATTTGCTAATTGTTGTCGTGTGATTAGATGTGCAAGTTGGCCCTTGGGAGAAAGGGGATGGTGGGATGTCGGGGCATTTCACCCGTGACATATCCTACATCAAGCCATTGAACAATTCTATCGGTATGTGACGATGATGAACAAGAGCTTTCTTTGTATTCTTATATGGTTGTTGGCATCAAAAGGTCCACGTTCAACGAAATGCCTCTTGAAGGAACAAGTCAAACATTTGGATCTTGAAAATTCGGTCACTCAGGTCATCACCACCCAAACCCCCGATGTCCCATCTGGTGGCTCTTTTGTTGTCAAAACCCGCTTGTGCATCATGTGGGCGGGTCAAGGCAAGGTACGGGTGCTGGTCACTGTCCTTGTTGACTTTACAAAGTCTTCCTGGCTTAAATGTTTGTATTATTGCTCCTTTCTGTTTACCCAAATGATCAATGAATTCACACACAAATGACTATGTAATAGCTACGATTGAGAAAGCCACCATCGATGGTCAAACCAGTTATTACAAGTCTCTTGATGTTGCTATTCGTGGCTATCTTCAACCCACACCTCCCCCATCTGCTCCACCTTTAAGCACCAAGCAACAACGACGTCAGCGTCGTCAGCAGCAACAGCAACAGCAGCAGCAACAACGCTCGCAAGAGAATGACCATCGTGGAGCATCATCATCATCGGGTCAAGCGAGCAAAGCTGCTAAATCAACAGCATGGCTGGATAATGTGATTCAAATGCTCCAACAATACCAACTTCCATCGATGCAGCATCTGACAGTTCTTTGCATGTTCTTGCTTGTGTTCATTAATTTGTTCATTGCTAGCAAAATGGGCCATGTCACCCAACGATTGGAAAATGATATCGTTGCCAGTTGCCAATCCTCATCCGCCGATGCATTCAATAACAATCAACAATACCAGCAGCGTTTCTTGGAGTTGGAACGTATGATTCGTCAAGCGGGCAATAGCATTGATCAAGTATCCAAAGCAGTGGAGGAACAACAACGCATCATGGTTCAACGTAATTGGCCTTCTTTTTAGTAGCATTCCACTTTCATTCTTTTTATTACGCATGTAGATACACATTTCGTTCCTCTCTCTCTCATCATCCTATGTCGAGTAGTAGTACTATAAATTTCGCATCAACTTTTATTATTAAACTGGATTGTTTTCCCTACATCAAGTTCTGATCTTATGGGGGGTCATGTGATCCTTCCTGCATGGATGCCATGGCAACCCAATTTTGTGCGCGCGCTATGTGAATACGGCAGCGCGTTTTTGGTGTTTTCCCGACTTGGATATGTACCACGACGAGGCAACACACAATGACAACGAAGAATGGGAAGATCCAGAACAAGAAGATAACACAAATGATATAGACGAGGTGCACAAGGAATATGGTGTGAGAAATGAATGTATACTCAATTATGGGCAATAGGAGGAATACGATGAAGAAGACGATTGGCAAGACACGAACGTGATCGATTACTGGCAAGCAGCTTTCAAAGGATATATGGTACGTTTACCCGAATATTACTCTTCCCCCCTCCCCCACTATATCAACTGAACATATTCAGAGTTATCATAAAAAGGATGCCGATCCAGCCATCTTGATTCCTGCACCCAAACGGCGACCCAAGAGGTAAGTCTCTCTCTCTCTCACTCGAGGACATCGACCTTATTTATATTGATATACCTAGGGATGATCATACCAAAGGAACAAAGAGGAAATGGGAGGATGATGAGATTGAAGAACAACAGCAACAAGATGACGAGATTGAAGAGGAACAACAAGAAGAGGAGCAAGGTTATGAAGAGGAAGCTATTGAAGATACACAATGGAAGGATGCTGAACAGCAAGAAACGACTGATCAACAATACAATGATTCATATCAATACTACAATTACTATCATCAGCAACAACCTCATCAAGGATATGCACCGGGTAATGTTTCGGGCCACGGGTCTGCACAACAACAACAACCACCACCACCTCCTCCTCCACCTCCATTTCCTGGTAATCCCTCATTCATGGCTGCTCAAGGTAAGAATAGAAGAGGTGGATCATTATACATTCATCTCATCTCATTTTGTATTCATAGACAATGAAGCATTTGCCAATATGATTATGGCCTGGTATTACAGTGGCTATTATACGGGATATTACCAAGTTAGTACATTCGGAAATACTTTTTATTCGTTAATGGCAAGGGGCTCATGCTATTTGATAGGCTAGGCGTGGATAGAATGATGGGTGCTGCGACACATTGGTTGCCACTACTACTGTTGCTGCGGCATTCCACTGCTGCGGTCAAAGTTGGCAATGAGTTTAAATAGGTTACTTCTTTCCAATTAAGTCTTTTTCGAGTTTCCACTCTCTCTCACTCTCTCATTCACCACTCCTCCCCCCTCATTCACTCTTACATGGGCCTGGACGCCGATACCACCACAACAACAACAACTACTCCATTAAACAATGCATTGAGTCAATCCAACCAACATGACACTCCTCTAAATGACAAATCGTCCAAACGACATGGTCCTAAAAGAAAGCCAAGAGCAAAGCCAGCATCCTCAACTGCTGACAATGTAACAGCACCACCACCAGAAGGATCGACACCAGCCGATTCTACTACCAGCAAAAAGCGACGTGGACCGCGTCGAACACCACGTGGTGCTGGTGGTGATGGTCCCAAGACTGAGGAAGGTCAAACTGACTCTCCCAAAGATACCGTCAACAAGAAGCGTCAACGCTCGTCAAAAAAGAAAACAACAACCTCTTCTTCACCACAATCATCATCAGCTGCAGCTGCATCTTCTTCTTCTTCTTCCGCTACTGTTGATCCTCCAACACCCGCTGATCATTCACAACAGCAGCAACCAGATTCAGTATCCAAGGACAAGCCTGCCAACAAGAAGAAATCACGCCGATCCAAAGGACAAAAAGCACCATCCTCTTCTGAAAATACAGCACCACTTCATCTCGCCAAGCATCGTGATCAAGCTAAATTGACGACTGAGAATGACGATCAGAATGATGACCAAGAAGACAAGGTGAAAAAGGGACCATCACGTCGATCCAGACGATCTGGCAAGAAAAAAGCATCGGCATCAGCATCAGCAGCAACAGCAGATGATTTAGCGAGTGGATTAGCACAAGATTTACGTACGTCAACCTACGAATGCATGGTTTGCTGGGACGTGGTACGAACAGGACATCAAACATGGACATGCGACTGTTGCTGGGCAGTATTTCATTTATCATGCATCAAGAAATGGGCTACACGATCCCTTCAAGGTATATAAAAGAGACAATGGCTATGCTTGGAACTAACATGTAATGCTACAAATGTAGAAAAAGAAACCAACAAACCGATTACTTCATGGCGTTGTCCAGGATGTCAATTTACACGTACAGCCATTCCCAAAGATTATCTCTGTTTTTGTGGCAAACAACGCAATCCGGAACCCAATCGCTACTTGACTCCTCACAGCTGCGGTCAACTATGTAAGAAAAGTCGCAATTGCCCACATCCTTGTGTCCTGTAAGTAACTGATGGGAGAGAGATGGCATTATGGATCACTCACACTCGTATACAGTCCATGCCATCCAGGTCCTTGCCCACCATGCACAGCCATGACACCCATCATGCATTGTTTCTGTGGCAGCCATTCTCGTCAATTACGTTGTGTGGAAGCGGATTATTCAGTTCGTGGATACCAGTGCGAGGAAACATGTGGTGAATTATTGGGATGTGAGAAGCACAAGTGTCAAGAGAAATGCCATCCTGGATTATGCCCACCTTGTCCTTTGGAAGAGACGCAAAAATGTTACTGCGGCAAGGATGAACAAACAATGCCTTGTGGTAGTGGCGTTGGTGTAACAAGTGGTGATCACGTGGGATATCATGCATGCAAGGCTACGTGTGACAGGTAAATAATCTCTAATCATCGTGGTTCTTGTGCTTGTCAACTTACCATTATGATAGACCATTTCTATGTGGAATTCATCATTGTCAAAAAACATGCCATCCTCAAGATGTTGAGCCCAATGTATGTCCATTTGATCCAAGCATCGTCAAGACATGCCCTTGTGGAGCAACAACTATCGATTCTTTACTCAAGGACGCAACACCTCGTACCAGCTGCTCTGATCCTATTCCTACATGCGATGGGATTTGCAACAAGAAATTGCCATGCGGTCACAGCTGTAAGCAACCATGTCATGTCGGCAAGTGTGGGCCTTGTGAAGAGGTGGTTGATGTACCCTGTCGTTGTCGATCCACAACATTTACTGCCACGTGTGCCAATGTTTGTGAAGCCGCTGGTGGTGAACCTCCTCTCTGTGACAAGGTGTGTCGTGCTAGCAAGTACTGTGGTCGGCACCAATGTGGAGCAGTCTGTTGCCCAGCAGCCAAACAAAAGGGTACCAAAAAGACATCCATACGCGATAACGTGCACGAATGCCCCGAAGTCTGTGGTCGAACATTATCCTGTGGCAATCACACATGTCAAGCCCGGTGTCATAAGGGAAGATGCCAGCCATGTCTCGGTAAGTTTTTGGAGTTACAGCATTATGGGGTCAGTTGTATTAACTTTGTGTCCATTTATAGAGGCTGTATTTGATGAAGTTACATGCCATTGTGGTCAAACTCGACTTGAGCCACCTGTTCGCTGTGGCACTACATTACCACCTTGTCCTCACCCATGCACACGTCCTTCTCCTTGTGGTCATGTTCGACTTTTACAGCACAATTGCCATCCGGATAATGAAACATGTCCACCTTGTGCCATGCTGGTGACACGCACATGTGTATGTGGCAAGACTGAGCTCAAGAATGTCCCATGTTATCGAGAATCCCCACGATGTGGCCGTATTTGCGACAAGCCATTGAGTTGTGGTCGCCATTTATGCAACAAGTCTTGTCACAGTGGAGCATGTTTGGCGGATGAACAAGTGTGTACCCAGCAATGTAATGGAAAGCGTAGTTGTGGCCACCCGTGTACTGCCCGATGCCATGGCTCAGACGCATGTCCAGAAGAAGAACCATGCCAAACGATGGTGCGCGTGGCTTGCAAATGTGGTCAAAATGCTCTACAAGTCCCTTGCAATGCAACAGCTACAAGCACCGGCTCGAAGCGTGAATTGGATTGCAATGATTTCTGTGCCAAGGTTGAAAGAAACCGGAAATTGGCGATGGCGCTCGAGATTGATCCTGAAAAGGCTGAGGAACCCGCACCTTCGATTGATGAACTCGGTTATTTTGATGATCCATTATGCGAATTTTATTTGGAGAACCGAACCTGGTGCAAGCAAATGGAGACAACTTTGATTGATTTTGCAAAGGGATCCAAGCAGGTGTTACATTTCAAGCCTATGAAGAGTAACTTTCGCCGATTTATTCATCGATATTGCGTCCACTTCAACTTGGGTACTGAAGCTGTGGATCCAGAACCCTATCGAAGTGTTGTGGTTCGCAAATCACTTGGTCAAGCACGTATTCCTTCACCCTTACTTTCAGTGGCTGCACATCACCCATCCATGAATCGACCACCAGCAGCACCTGTAGCAGAGACCAATGGATTGAAATCCAGGCCCCAGCAACCTGTGAATGCCCTATGTTTATCAGATTTGGCATTTGGTCTTATTGAGACAGAGCTCGACTTGGAGCTTGCAAAGGCATTTGGAGACGTCAGTTATAAATCCCAATGGCAAACTGAATCCGACTCTGTACTGGTGTTCCCACTTTTGGACGACAAGCTACCCGTGGATGAGAAGGAAGACATGATATGGCAACTCAAAAAGGCGGTTAAGGATGTTGTTGTATCAAGTGGCAAGGCAGCTCGTGTGGATTGTTGCTGGGTAGATCGCCTTGGAAAGATCACGTGGACTGAACGAAAAGGAATTCTGGAACAGGAACAAGCATTAGAACAACAACAACAGCAACAACAGCAACAACATCAATCCAAGAACGTTTTTGACGTGCTTTCTTCTGGTACGGATGAATCATCAGACGCAGCCATATCTGGCGTTGATAAGGATGCTTGGGAACAAGAGGAGCCTGGCGTCACAACGACTTTATCAAAAGCAGATAAATTTCCCTCGGAGGATTGGGAAGTAGTAGAAGCTAAATAGTAGATCAATTTTGTCATTGCCATCAATGTAAAATACAACCTTATTGATACCATCCTTCCTAATTATCATACTCTGGTATAAGCGTATAATTATAGGGGCTAATCAGTTTCAGTCCCAGGATCCAGTGATCGACGTTTTGTGATACAAGATCGTTATCCCCGCTCGCCTCACACAAAAATTCATATGGAACCAACGACATGGCTTGACACAATATTAAAAATAGCAGAAAGGACACATCATTTTCTTATCCATTCGCTTGATATTTCATGGTGATTGTTTTGGGGGAAGAAGAACAGATATTGAGTCATTGAGATTGGGGAATCAAGGGATCATCTTAATTAATGGGAATTGGATACCTACTCTTACCATGAATGTTGATCTTCTACCTATTGCAGTAAAGATGGATCTCGACCAACGTTAAGCAGTAACCCAGCAAGCTAAACTCGGAGTTGACGTGTGAGATAAAAAGCAAAAGACAAGACGTAATACAAGTTTATTTCCACAATTCATCATCTACAAGCTATCTGCATTTATCCATTGAAAGGCGGTACTGATATATATGATGAATAGCAACGACAACTATGATTATGAGGGATTACCCCTGTGTACCCGAAAACTGGGATCATTGATGGTGGTATCCTTTTGTTTAGCGGACTTGATGCGGAGAGACAGAGTGAGTGTGTGTGTCAGTGTATCAGTGAAGAATAGGTTAAAAGGGCAATTCCCAAAAAAGAGGTACACGGTTTGAAAATCTCAAGCAAAAGCTAGAGCCATATGACAGTCTCTTGCTAAATCAAGGCGGAATTTCAACGACTATAAGGGCCAAGCAAGGAGGGAATAAGAACCAAAAGCTTCTTCCCTTTCTCCTCCTCACGGAAAAACTACCCAGGGACACCCTTTCCCCACCACCCCCTTTTCCTATCTTTATCGATTTACGTTCTTTTTTATATCAACAACAATGCTGGATGGTATGTATACAAGCATATTGGAAGATATGTAACGCTAAAGCACCTTGACAGATCAGAGTCGCCGTCGACGAAGACCACGATTGCAACAACGCCATGAGAACACTTTACACCTGCCACAAGCTTCTTGTCAACCAGCGTGTGATTCTTCAGAACGATGTATAGCCAATGTCAACACGTGCAGCGATTGTCCACCAGCCGAGTGCGTGAGTTTATCAGCTTTGGAACTATCTTCAAGTACAGCTCAAGTAAGCAAGGCGTCTGACAGCAACAATGATGGTGGTGGTGGTGGCAATAGTCGCGTCGGATTGATTGCTGGCCTTACGACAGGGCTGGTTGTGGGTGCAATTATTATTGTATCTGTGGCAGGATTTGTCTTTTACAGACGACGTAAGCAACGACGACAAAAAGAACAACAGCAACAGTATCCATACCAACCACCACAACAACTTGAACTCAAATCGCTCGGTCCTCCACCTCCTGTTGTTGTACTACCATCCACTGCAGTACAGGACCCGTTCCTTCCGCATCCATCACCGACGACAACCGCCATCCAGCCTCCTCAACCCACTTCTCCACCATTATCATCCCCTACACATCAGGTAAATATTAATCACTATACACATACATGTATATATGTACTAATGACACGCATGTATATAGCCAACATTACATGTAGATCCACCACAATCACCTGTATTCATGGGTACATCGCTACAAATCCCACGTTTGACAACGCCTCCTTCTACAACAACAATCCGCCAATCACTCAATTTATTGCCATCTTCTGCTATTACACCAGCATCAGCTTGTATCAATCGATCATCATCAGTCAAGGTTACAAAGTACGATTATCGGAACAATGATCTGGAAGATGAGTTTGATGACACTGTTCAAATCCGCCGTGCTGTTTCAGTGAAAAAGAATGGGTTATCAAGATCCGCATCGGTTGGCGCTCATCCTCAACAACAACAAGCCGGTCGCTTACTCGTAGCCAAGCCCACCATGGTACGCATTGTGACCAGAACAGAGGGTGGTGTCACACGTAAAGCATCTGTAAAAAGCGCCGATCCAGCTCCACCTCGTACAACAACTACTACTATTACAAATGATAGTAACAGCCATCTTGTTGCTACGGATTCAACGTCCTCAGCTTCATCGGCTGATCATGAAGAAGACGGCGACGATGTCTTATTGCGAGTAGAGGATCCACGACCAAGGACAAGTAGTTGGATATCACAACAAAGTGGAGAGATTACTGTGATCTGGGATCGACATGATAACAACAATGCTGAATCATCCGGTGATGTCAAATGATAATTAATGCCACACCCCCACTCAAGCATCCTTCTTCTCACATTTCTTTACATAAATCACTCCACGCCCATCCCCCTTATTCCGCATCCCATCTCCAACACCTTCCTTTCTGTTGTAAATATCTACTTGATTGCATGTTTCTTAATACAAATTACCTATTCGTGTACTACTTACTTTCTAGTCGTTCATCATTACTACACTGGTAATCAAGCACACAACTTTTATTGCTGTCATGGCACTCTACTAGTCATAGTATACATAAGGAAATCACTCTACATAGGCACTATGTTGTCATAGCAACTCCCCCTTCTACCCCTAATGAAGCATGTTTCCATAATCGATGAGAGGATGGTGAGGGTATATGACTGAGTGGTGGGGGAAGATTATAAGGTGACACCAATTCAACATCCGCATTGAGCACGCCGGGGAGAGGGAGGCTTTCCAAGTGTGCTCAGTAGCCCGGTGATCCAACCCTCTTTTGAACAGTGACAATGGTGAGTGCTATCCCATGAATGGATGGATGGAGAGGGGAAGAATGGATGAATCGACATTGGATATAGGATGGATGAATCATAGGACGATGGATGGATGAAAGATAAACTCATTTTTATATATGATATTGTCGATATTGTATACACTACTTTATAGAGCGCCGAAAAGCAGGTCAAGAAGAATCCCATGCGCCAGCTCAAGATTGAGAAGCTTGTGCTCAACATTTCCGTGGGTGAATCCGGTGACAGACTTACTCGTGCTGCCAAGGTGCTTGAACAATTGACTGGTCAAACTCCCGTTTACTCCAAGGCTCGTTACACTGTTCGTACCTTTGGCATTCGTCGTAACGAAAAGATTGCCGTTCACGTTACTGTTCGCGGCCCCAAGGCTGAGGAAATCTTGGAACGTGGTTTGAAGGTCAAGGAATACGAACTTCGTGCTCGCAACTTCTCTGAGACCGGTAACTTTGGTTTCGGTATCGACGAACACATTGATTTGGGTATCAAGTACGATCCTTCCATCGGTATCTACGGTATGGACTACTTTGTTGTCATGGGTCGCCCTGGTTACCGCATTGCTCGCCGCAAGCACCAAAAGAGCACCGTTGGCTTCAACCACCGCATCAAGAAGGAGGAGACTGTTGAATGGTTCAAGAACCGAGTAAGTAAAGAGAATGGAAACATGAGGATCATGGCATTAATAAGGTATTATTTTCTATAGTTCGATGGTATCGTCTTGAACAAATAAGAACATTCACTTGCATGAACAATAAAATGCATCCACCAAAGAGCGTTGTGTAAATGAATTTATTGTTGTACATGTGCTAAGGGTATATAGGTGTTTTGATGATGATGGTAATATACAGAAAGATGATGATGATGCTTTATCCACGCGCTGCTTCTGCTGTTCGCCATGGTCGTCGATCCATTGGGCATTGCTCACCGTTTGTGGAACTTGCCAACCACTGGTGCAAACAATGAAGGTGAAACGTATGCCCACACTCGCCATGAATCAAGGGACATTCTTCTCCAGGCATCTCGCACTTGGGACAAGTCGCATCAAAAGACGATTGGCAAATGCCACAAATGTCATTGTCTCCAACATCCCAGGACCAGTAGGCGACCATAGTAGCTGATTTGATCTTGACTTTCATAGTTCGAGTGTTTGCGTGGAAAAGGGATAAAATAAAGATGTCGCGGTCGCGTTGATTTCTACTCCTACTAAGCTTTTATATGATCCGCTTCATTCATTCAAGTGTGCTTAATTCCCATGACACCAAGATACAATGCTTTATGACAAACAACGAAGCTCGCCTTCAGTCGAGATCAATTTCATTCAAAGAGTAGCACATGGTAGTGTGGATGTTTATAAGTAAATATGATAAAGGTACAGCATTGCAAATGAGTAATATACAGGTGAATCGTATAGAGGGTAACAGAGATAAATGCTTCATTGTATCCTTGGTTCCTGCCGCCATAGCCATCAACACCCATTATCCATGGTTGGAAATGTTTGCTGCGTGTATCCCAACACCATCCACCTAATCCACTATCATCCTCGCCATGGCCGTATGATATGATCCCTCATTGCTGCTAACGACGTGCCAAATAGCCAAAGCAACATTCCAAGGTTTCTCGTCGCTGCACTCCATTCCATCCATCCATGATGACATTGAAAATACAATATATTGACGAAAAGAGCCATGTGATCGCTGCTGATATTCTATACAAGGGCTATCTGCATTTCACGCAAAATAAGGCTGCAAGGTAGGTCGCTGCAAGTAACTGGAGATAATGGAATAGAGATCTTGCTATTAGCAACTGCTGTCATGCTTGGTCGTGGCAGAGGCGTATACAAGAGCGTGTGTTGTAGTAGTCAAGTGACAAGGCTGCTGCAAGTAACTTGAGACAATGGAGTGAACGCCTTGCTAATAGCAATCGCTGGAATGAATGCTATTGCGATTGGTCGTGGCAGAAGAGTCTACAAGAGAACGTGTAGTGTCAAGAAACACGGGTGTTGTAGTGGGGTGCATATTCCATGGAGTTGCACATTCAGTTGGAGACAATCGGATCAAGGCAACTGTAGGATTGACATGATGGGTCGAAGGAGGGCAATTGTTCGCAGGTGGTAACTGTAGTTGAATGGGGCAACAGTTGAGAATGGGAAGGGAAAGAGACAAGAAGCTGAGAGTGGAAGAAGTGGGAAATTTAAAGAGGGCAGGTACTACCCTACAAATCCATGCACAATATAATTATAATTAATCCATGACCTTGATTGCCTCTCTCGAACCTGAAACTTTCACACAAGATGCTCCTCGGCATGCTGATCAACTTTGTCTTAATAAAGAACCCATGCTTCATTCAAAGATTTTGAATGGGAGGATATGATGTAGGGTTTACTATGATGGCGGGAAATTGGGAAAGCGCCGGATTTATGAAAAAGTCACTTAGTATGTAGTTTCTTGGGATTGCCCACTTTGAACTTGAAACTTGGTCAGAAGGTTCGCTGCGTCATGCTGATCACTTCCATTCATTCAAAAATCGCAGGTTTCACTATAAAAGTTTTGAATGCGGGCGGCCCAAAATGTAGGATGGACGATGACAAAAGTAAGGTCGAGCCTGAAATTTTCAAGCAAGGTATTTTCGACCGCAACGAGCAATTTCGTCCTCATAAAGATGCTACGCTTCATTATGAAGATTTTGAATGGCAGCGTCCAAATGTATGAACGGGAACGTAGATAAGATGAACCGACCACGCGCGCCGATATTGGCCATCCCGAATGTGAAACTTGGTCAGGAGGTGCTCACGGCCACGCTGATCAACTTTGGTCTCATAAAGACGCCATACTTCATTATGACAATTTGAAGAAACAGGTACCTTTATGTTTTACCTATGCTGTGATGAGAGTGATGCTATATGAGAAGTGGTCTTTGTTCATCGTGAAGTATCATGCAAATGAGCTGTGTTGCACAAAGAAGCCCGTCTGCATATTCTGCTCTATCGGGGTCTACCTACTTGACAATCAACAAAGACCACTAGTCATATAGCATCGCGTTTACAGCATATGTAAACATAAAGATGGCTGTATCTCTAAACTTTACAATGAAACGTGGGGTCTTCAATCGAACAATATTGCTCGGCTAGGTGAAGCGCACCCTGTGTGCAAGTTTCACGATCGTCGTGGCCGATCCAAGATTTTCGGAATGTTACCACCAGCCAAAGTAGATTAGGTCGACCTCTTGAAATTTTTTTTCGACGAGGCTGGTGGTGACATTGGGTGAATCTGAGATCGGCGAGCTGGATCGTGAAAGTTGCACCCAAGGTGCGCTTCACCCTGACGAGCAACTTTGTTCGATTGAAGAGCCCACGTTTCATTGTAAAGTTTCGAGATACAGGCACCTTTATGTTTTACATATGCTATAAGCGTGATGCTATATGACAAGTGGTCTTTGTTCATTGTCAAGTAGGAAGACCCTGATAGAGCAGAATATGCAGACGGACTTTGTGCAACACAGCTCATTTACATGATACTTCATAATGAACAAACACCACTCACCATATAGCGTTATGCTGACAGCATATGTAAAATACAAAGGTGCCGGTTTCTCCAAATCTACATAATGATGTGTAGAGGTTTTATGAGAACGATGTTGATCAGCATGACCGAGAGCACCTCCAGACCAAGTTTCGAGGTCGCGATGGGCAATATCGGCGCGCACGGCCGTACACCCTATTTATGTTACCGTCCATTTGTCATCTCTCCCACATTCAAGGTTTTTAATAATGAACTCTGGGGCCTTTATGGTAATGAAGTTGCTCGGCGTGGTCGAAAGGATGTTGTGTGAAAGTTTCAGGTTCGAGGTGGGCAATCTCGGAGAGCAGGAGCGTCTACCCTGCTTTTCTCCTACATTTGGGCTGGCCGGCATTCAAAATGTACATAATGAACCATGCGGTTTTTAAATGAATGAAGTTGATCAGCATGTGCGAGGGTACCTTCTGACCAAGTTTCAAGTGCGAGATGGGGAATCCCAAGAAACTACATACTAATTGACTTTTTCATAAATCCGGCGCTTTCCCAATTTCCATCCGTTATAGTCAATCCCACATTATGCTCTCCCATTCAAAATTTTTAAATGAAGTGTGGGTTCTTTATTCCGACAAAGTTGATCAGCATGCCGAAGAGCATCTTGTGTGAAAGTTTCAGGTTCGAGAGAGGCGATCAAGGTCATGGATTAATTATTATTATAGTGTGCATGGATTTGTATGGCAGTGCCTGCCCTCTTTAAATTTCCCACTTCTTCCACTCTCAGCTTCTTGTCTCTTTCCCCTCCCATTCTCAACTGTTGCCCCATTCAACTACAGCTACCACCTGCGAACAATTGTCCTCCTTCGACCCATCATGTCAATCCTACAGTTGCCTTGATCCGATGGTCTTTGACCGAATGGCATCTGCATGGCGTCTACACAGCCTTGTTTTCACTCTGCTTCAACACGTGCCTTCCTTGACACCTCGCCTTCTCTTGTACACTCTTCTGCCACAACCAATCGTAACAGCATTCATTGCAGCAGCTGGCATTAGCAAAGTCTTACTCCATTGTCTCAAACAGCGTTCACAACCTTGTCTCTCTACTACAACGCACGTTCTTGCACACTCCTATGCTACGAGCAACCATAACACCAACCGCTCTTAGCAAGATCTATACTCCATTGCCTCAAGTTACTTGCAGCGACCTGACTTACAGCCTTTGTTACGGGGACAGCAGATAGCCATCATATAGTAGCAGCCCTATTTTCTTGTAGCAACTCCTTCAATACATACGACTCCTTGTGGATATGGATATTGATCTGTTTATGGATCTTAATACTGCATTGCTTTGATACATGACATGGAAAGAATGGACCTATCGACAGGTTTTGCACCCTTGACCTATTAAGGACGTGATGTCGGATTTGGATGACACACTATCAGCTATCAAGTACGCTACAATACAAGCAGTCTTCGCCTGGTTGAGCTGCGATGGAAAGTGACCCACAAGAGAGGGGCCAAGGGCTGATGGGAAAGGAAGCGTATCAGCAGCGATCTCCGGGGATTCTTTCTACCAACATATTGGACGTGGATGGTTATGGCGGATGGGTTCAATCAAGGCAGTGATGAGAACCATGGCCGTTATTTGACGCGTTGTCAGGAGGAACGATGGATCGTATTATAGAGACGATGATTACCATATTCACAACAACGACAATGATGACAACAACGAGATTCAAGAGGAAGCTTGCAAGATCCCATTCTTTTCAACTTGTGTGCTTTGGATATTCGATGACGATGAGATTGACGACTGCTTACGAGTACGAGTACGAGTACAAATGATGACGGACGACGACCACGACGATGGTGATGGCAACGTAGCAAGATAGCTAGATGAAACAAAGCATTGTTTATTTATTATACGCTTGGACTTTGCTAGCTTGTGGATTAAGTACTATTGCTTCGAAGATGGAATAATAAAGTTGGTACCGTTATGGGTCATGCAAGAAGTATATAGCATTTGTGATACAATAAGGACGAGTGGGATGAGCTTGAGAAGAGAAAAGTGAAGTGATCCCTCCATTGAGTTTCAGGAGTGACCCATCATTGAACTGATTACTGGGTTATGGGAAACACCTATAGCACCGATCCTGTTCCTTTTTCTACATCGCATCCTAGAGGACTGAGGGTATGATGTTGTTACATGATATGTCAGGTTTATTGCATTTGTATATACGCTGTGGAGTAAAAAAATACTCGAAGTAAAATGTTTTAAAATGACGAGGTCCACAGCAGCATAGATCGAATGCATGGTTGTCGCATATCGAAAGTCTTCAACCTCTTGGCAGCAGGATACAGGTAGTTCTCGATTGCAAGTCCCACGAATCCGCAAAGGATGCACCTCGTCTTCAATCGAGAAGGAAAAGTTGATATACAGTGCAATGGTTCCAAGGAACTCGGAGACACAAGACTCGGGAATCACAAATGTAGCGGTGCGTTTCTTTCAATGGGAGCTGTAGCCTTGACCTTCATCATGTAGCTCATGGCCTTGAATCGATGCACTTGAACTAATGGCTGATCTGGCTCTGTCACCTTCGCTTTTCGTGTGTCCTCGTAATATGCAGCAAAGTATTCATGACCAGCCTCACGGATATTTATATCAGATGGCACAGGAGTAAATGGATTAGATGATGGCGGATACCCCGAATAAGATAGCGACGAGAACTGCCAAAGGAATCGATAACGACACAATCAATGATTGCTTAAAGAGAAGCACGACACATGATCAGTGGCAACAGGTGAATCTGATTGTCAACTTACTGAATAATCATACGCTAGATCTCCCAGGTGGCCAACTTGTTGTGTATGAACGGGCAAATAGTAGGGCATTGTTTCTTCAAGACATTCCTAAGCAGATGCCACGGCGAGATACCCAGTAGAGATACCATCAACCAATGTATGCAAGGAAACAAACTTTCTCCAAAGACGTACACCTAAAAAGAAATGGGGAGAGAAGCAATTCCAAGCAGATGCCACGGCGAAATACCCAGTAGAGATACCATCAACCAATGTATGCAAGGAAACAACCAAGCAGATGCCACGGCGAGATACCCAGTAGAGATACCATCAACCAATGTATGCAAGGAAACAATGGGGAGAGAAGCAATTCCAAGCAGATGCCACGGCGAGATACCCAGTAGAGATACCATCAACCAATGTATGCAAGGAAGCAAACTATCTCCAAAGACGTAAACCCAAGTATATGTCAATATGACTGTCTCATCCACCTACTTGATTTAACAACGGAACAAAGCGTTAAAAGGAATTCGGCAGAGGAGGAAGGCTTGTTGCTCTTCTTGGCGTATCCCTTGTTAAAACTCAGCTAGCTGCGGATAAGAGCTCGGTGGACTTACGTGCAAAGCTTCACTTTTCACTGCCTCCATGGCAACCAAAGCTTTGCACTGCTACCATGGCAACGAAAATAAAATACCGAGATGGTAGGAGTAAACTTAAGCGCGTATCTATTGTAAAGTGTATCATATCCGCTGACCAATTCCATGGTTTAGAAATCGCTGCGTCTTTGATGGCAATCGAAGTAGCCGGTGAAGTGTCTTGGGACGATTTCCTTGCTGACAGTCGATCTTTGATACTCAGCTCATACGAAGGACAAGATCCAGCCCTTTATAAACAACAGTGGCGAACTCGCTTTTTGAATGTAGCGTCGCTTTTGAACTTTACCGTGCAGCCCGACAATAAAAACAACTGGTCAGAGATTGAAACCAGTCTACAACAGAAACCATCCTCATCACAGAGTTCGCCTTCCATATTATCTCGATCTTCAAAGTCAACAAAATCCAGCTCAGTGTCATCAACTTCGTCAAATGCCACGAAAAACTGTGCTCTCTCACCGGATGATATGTTGAACATTATGGCACAATATGACGCGATCCCAGTCTCTGACAAATGGATCTTGAAAACAGGCAAGGTGGTAGAAGATACAATGAGGAGTCTGGCCATTATATGCAAATATGAGCACCCAGTACATTCGCTCATTTTGGATCCTTCTGACGACACGTGGAAAGACTATTTCACGGAAGAAGAATTGGATGAAATCCGCACGTGCAACTCCATAGCCCTCCCATCGTTCCCATTGGAATATCAGCAATACCTTGACAAGTATGATCAAGATTTGACAGCGAAGGAAATTTACAAGCGATCATGCAATCATTGCTTTGACCCAATCGAAGAGCACGACAAGAAATGGATGCAGCAAAGTGTGATGATGGCTGCCAATCTTTTTTTATACAATAACCGTTTGCAATTCCACGACTTCTCCGAGTCTGATCTATTACATAAAGTTTGGCCATTCATCTACCATCTCTTTGACGACGACAATATTCAAGCAAAACTTGGCGAGCAATGTAGTTCGGCAACAACAAAGCGGAAAAACAGTAAGCGACGTCTCGAAGCAGTGCAAGCAAGGCAAAACAAAGTTATGGGTTCAAGGATGGATATACTCTTTGTGCACGGTAACAAGGAACTTGGCTGCGTTGAAGTGGGGAAGCAATTAACGACAAATATGGATGACAAATACATGGATGATGGTATGATAAATATGCCGAAATGTCTGAGAGACATGCTCTCCTGTTTGGTGCAAAAAAACCCAGACAAAATCAACAACGTTGCTGCTATTGGATATCTAATCATGGGTAAGTGAAGGATTGCAGCTATCAGATTACTTGCTAATGACGATGTTGTTATTTCGGTAGGGTTGGATTTGGAACTGGTGGTCATGGATGCTCCTGTGGGCCACTCAGTTTGTCGTGTTGTAAGGTCACAAAAGTTTTCATTTCCAGATTGTATCACCACGTTTGCTATTGATATCATCCCATTGTTGGAGATAGCATGGAAAGGCAAGGAGCTGATGATTAGTACTGTGAATACAATCAACAAAAGAAAACGAAAAGAAGTTGATATTGTCACGAAACCCCTATATACCAGCACATTATCACCATCCTTCAATCGACAATCTACACCCAAGTCACAATCACCAACCGTTGCATGATTCTTTTCCTCTCAGTTTTTTCCCCCTTTTATTCCCATTAACCACTTCTGTGATTATTTGAAGATACTTCTCCGATGTCATTTATTGTTGCTCGACTAAAGATACTGGTAAATATAGTAATTATACGTAATGAGTGATGCGCATGATATGGATGATCGATCATGAAGGGGATAATAAAAATGTATGTGTGAGTTTACCCCAGGTATGACGATTGTTGGGAGACAATTTCCTTTTCTATCTCTGCAATGTGCACCTGCATGATCGACGTTGCCAAGTACCGACAGCGATGCTGCTAATTGCTCCGCTGCTACTATATCTATAGCAGCCATCTTTCTCCTTTCCCTTACTCTCCTCACATGCACGTACATGGTCAGTGGTTTATAGAGCCAAAGACAAACCGCACTGTTCTCTTTCGTGGTGTCAATGTCGGCGGCGGAACCAAAGTGCCTCCCTCCATTCCCTCGCATGAGCCTGCTGGATATTGGAAAGACTATGATCGCAAGGTGACCTTTGTTGGCAGACCATTTCCACTTGAAGAAGCCGACATGCATTTGCAACGATTGGTGGATCACGGCTTCAATCTGTTACGTTTCATGGTGACTTGGGAAGCGATCGAGCATGAAGGACCGTAAGTGTTTGGGTGTGGTCAACGAGAGTTGTCACAATGATAAAAGTGCTCATTATCTCTTTCTTTGTATGATAGTGGTATCTACGATGAGGAATATATCGATTATGTCATTGCTCTATTGCATAAATGTCAAGAGTACAATCTAAAAGTGTTTATGAACCCACATCAGGATACGGTAAAGGAGCATGAATGGCATAAGGATCGACATCAGCAGCAGCAACTGATTCCCTGGATAATAATAGTGGTCTCGGCATTGTGGTGGATCAGGGCATCCTGGATGGACACATTTGCTTGCAGGCTTGAATCCGGATGAATTTGCAGCAACTGGTGCAGCGTTAGTACACAATGTGTATCCCGACCCTGAGAACTTTCCCAAGATGATTTGGCACACAAACTACCAAAAGCTAGCATCGGCGACCATGTTTACGCTCTTTTTTGCTGGCAAGACATTCGCGCCAAAGTGCATTGTCAACGGCATTCATATCCAAGATTACCTTCAATCACATTATATCAATGCATTCAAACAAGTGACACAGCGGATTCATGCCGAAAAGTTACAAGGCGATGTGGTAATTGGCTATGACACAATGAATGAGCCAGGAACTGGATACATTGGCAAAGACAATATCACCAAATTATCCGATGATGATGTGGATTTCAAAAAAGGAGACATGCCAACAGCATTTCAAGGAATGAAGCTTGGATCAGGGATTCCTACCAAGGTGGAGCGCTGGGTGTTTAGTTGGCGTGGACCCAAAAAGGATGGACATGTATTGATTGATCCTGGTGATGCAAGAGCGTGGTTGTCGCCATCTGATCGCACTGCAGTCGACACGTGCTTCTCATGGAAACGTGCAGATGACTGGCATCCAGGATGCATTTGGGCACTACACAGCGTATGGGATCCATCCACAGAATCTGTCATGCGACCTGATTACTTCAGCTCACATCCAATCACACATGAAACTATCAGCTATCAACATTTCTGGCTTGACTTTGTAAAGACATATGCAGACATGATCCTCCATTTCCACAAAGACGCTATCCTCTTTATACAACCTCCCATTATGGAAGTACCACCTTCATTACCGGCAAAGTATAAGAATCTTGCATTTGCTCCGCATTGGTACGATGGTTTGACACTCGTCAAGAAACAATGGTGCAACTACAATGTGGACTATATCAATCTCAAGCGTGGCAAATATGGTCATGGACCTTTACGGTTTCTACGTGCGTTGCGTATTGGTGAAAAGGCGATCCGACAGTGCTTTGTTGACCAGATCAAGACACTCAAAGAAGAAGGATGTGAGACCATTGGTGATTACCCTTTTGTTTTGGGAGAAACAGGGATTCCATATGATATGCAACCCGTCAAAGCATCCGTATTTTCTCGTGCCGTATCGTATGTGATGGTGCATTTACTTGGTCTAGCACGTATGCTTGTTGGCAAGTTTTATCCGATCAATGGGCCCGTATCACCACAAAACAAGGCAATGGATGCGACTATCAATGCGGCTGAGCGTAATCTTGTGAGCTATACGCTATGGACGTATGTGCCTGATAACCATGCCATATGGGGTGATTTGTGGAACGGTGAAGATCTCAGCATATGGCAGGAGTCGGTTATTCCTTGTTCATCTATTCAAGACAAAGACAATGGATCGGTTACTGATACCAGCAGTGATACCTTGTTACCTGATCAACCCGATTCGCTTAGCAACAAAAAGATGAATGTCATTGGAACGGGGATGAATGCACGCAACATCATTTCATTGCATCGACCACACCCACACAAAGTCGCAGGGACTCCGCTCTCGATCCAGTTCACATCACCAACCGAAAAGACTCGTGCAAGCTACACATTCACTTTCCAGCCAAAAAAAGAGACCGAAGGACCCACCGAGATTTATGTACCATTTGTTCATTTTCCTACATTGGAGGGGGAGTTAGATATTACTGTGTCTTCTGGCAAGTACGAAATGATTGCACGCAATGATAAATACTGGGTGCTTGCATGGTGGTGCGACAACAACAATGCCGACGAGCAGACATTGCATCTCACAGGGATCACTCAAACATTAATCTGATACTCTCTCTCTCTCTTCCCCCATATTTGTTTCATGCTACTTTTGTCTAATAAACCCTCTCAACTGTTTTATACTTGACATGAATCAATCCTGGTCACTAGAATGTGATACAAAACCCTCCCATCTCTTGACTGGAATGATGCAACTCCGTTATCCCCTTTCTCTCTTTCACTTAAAGCTCCTGGACATGACCATTCAATGATCGCTTTGCTCATTCTGAACAATTCTGGAGACGTCATCTATCAATCCAGCTTTTCAACACTACAGCAACCGAACGAAGCGAACACTATACGCTTATTTTTACCCCTCTTGCTGTCCGAGGACCTCTTGAAAGCAAAGTTCCACGACCGCATACACTATGTCCACAATCGCAACAAGACCATTGCATTTTGGGAGGTAAGCAACCAAGTTACTTTTATATACATGTATACGCTGTGCTAACTATGTATGTAGAAACATGGGCTACTCTATCTCATGTGGACGAGGAGAGACACGATACCAGTGGATATGCTACAGCATCATTTACATATTATCGATCGGCTATTACACTTTCAGTTTGGGCCCCATTGGTATAACAAGGTGGAGGGTATAACAACATCATCAACAAGACCATTGCGATGGCGAGAATCATTAACGATATCACACACTGATATTGCAACATGCCTTTCACGGCTCCCCTTTTTGATGGTGGCTGCACCGCTTTTACCGCCACTCTATTCGCCAGAGATGCTATGTTGTGTGGAACAGGTCGAGTTACAAGAGGATTTACGACAACGATTGGAAGAGTGCCTTAGAGAATCTTGCGATACAGCATTTGGTAGCAGTAGTCAGCAAAATACAGCATCATCCAGATTCGTGTCCTTCTTCGCCACTCCTCCTTCTTCACGGAGAGTACTCAACCTGTCACCCCTGATGAGACATTATCAGCACACTGAAAATCAGCATCACTATCGATGGACCGATGCATTTCTTTTTGCCAGAGACAAGTTGGTTTCACGATGCTCTAAATCCAACAATGATGAGCTACTCGAGTCGACACTCCCATCAGAAGCATTGTTATTTCTTAAAACCATGGCATCTGAATATGCTGAACAAGCAGCTGCCAGAGAAGGTAACATTGAATGTTAGGTTATGGGGGAGCTCATTTTACTAATTATGCTGATAGACATTGCAGAACAACGAATGTCACGCCCATCTGCCAGTAGCAGCAGATCGCATGATACAATCGAGACAAGGTATGACAAATCGATCCGTTGTCATGGTAACAACGACAACAGCTGATGTATATATATATATATATATAACGTAATTAGATATGACGATGACGACAATGGACCAACACCACAGCCCTCATCTTCAGAAGCGACTAGTCAAAAATCATCCGTCACTTACATTTACGATTCATCCTCGGTGTCAGCACCCTTCAAAATTAGAGAAAAGTCAACGTCATCCGTTACAGTCGCTTCATCCAATTGTTCAACGCCTTCACTTTCATGGAGCAGTCCACCCATTCTTATGCATAATCAGCTCTTATCCCGATTATCTCGCAAAAGCCTCGACTATGATGATCGGCCTTTACCAGAATTAAGGCGATGGTCTTCTCTTACTCGTCACACAACAACCGTTTCTACAACAACACAGCCTCCTCCTCCTCATTCATCAACAACCGATTTATTACCATCCGATCAACTTCCACCCAATGCTACCATATTTCATCACCCATCCACAACAGGCTCATTGGATGAAAAGCCAATGGATGATGGTCCTCTTCCTAGCAGTCTCCCACTGGAATCAGGTTTTGGTCTTGCCAGTCGTCCTACATTACGTCAATCCGCACCATCATCACCTGCTTCACGTTCTCGTAGTCAGAGTAATGCTGATCGATTATCAGCTCGTACTTCTCTCAAAAACATGTTTAGTACGTTTCTTCAAAGTGAACAGCATCAGCAGCCACACGCCACAGATGACGATACAACACCACATCATGAGGGCAAGGTGATGTCGCGTTGGATCAAATGGAAACATCAGCATCACATGACATTATGCGTTATCTTGCTTGTACATCTTGGAGAAGGTCTGTGCGCTACGATTTTATTCAGGGACGATCATGAGGAAGAAAGACAAAACCATCACCATCACCACCACCCCAATCATCAGCAACAATTCGATGATCTTTTACCTGATCGAATGACCAATCATACATCTGTCAAGACACTACGAACGACATTACAAGATCATCTCAAGGATTTCAGTTCTTTTCTATTGACCAAGGAAACTACGCATTTCTCCATCTTGTCATTCATCACAAATTACCCAGGGTTACTTCATTTCATCCGTATCCGTAATGGCTCCATGTTATCACCACGCATCGTTGATTTGACCTATTTGAACCAAGATCATGATCTAATCCTGGAGATGGGTGAAAAGTATCAAGAATGGGTGTCTTGCAGTGAGACGGCTCCACGATGGGGATGGCCATCCATCACAAGACTTGAGCAATTGGTAGGGAATTTATTACAAAGGAGAGGGTTGTGCATTTAACTTACATGCGTGTTATATGTTATAGAGTGAGGAAATGGTCAAGATTGCAAAAGCAAATAGCGTGTGTACCACTGCAGAATACCAAATCTATCAACTGCCTGGTCATCCTGGATTCCAATGTGCTTTACGACGTGCAAAAGGCAACAGTGACGAGTGCTTGATGGCGATGTACTTTAGCTTTATACCAGAGGCAGTGGTGTTGGATATGCATCATCGGTTGTTTCATGATGTCAGTCAACGCTTACTTGAATAATAAACATAAGCATGTTGCAGATTCACCTCCACACAATAATGGTCAAGACCAGTGATTACTCTCATGTACTCGTAACAATCATTTCAGTTTTAGTATATAAAAGAGTCAACACATATAATACATATTGGATCAAATGAGCGGGGCTTTTGGATTTCAACAATGTGGCGGCAGGAACACGCACATGCTGGTTGGTGCCTTGCTCTTTTTTACAACAATGTCGTGCAGACACCCTCTTCAGAAAACTGCCGCTCTCTTTCCAACATTCTATCGATCCTCCCAATGCTTGAAAAAACCATTGCCACGTTCCCATTTACGCTATGCCTCCACCACAAGGAAATCAGCAGCAAAAGTGCAACGATCCATGGGCGGCATTTTCGAACCATTCCTTGAATCCAGCACACCCAAAGCAAAACAGTAATTCTCTCTTGACATGTGGCCTTTATTCTATCGCAATGTTGATACAGGGGTATATCTAGATCAGCACGACCGGCACCCAAGCCTCTATCTGCATTGACAGTGAAAGGTAACAAGGTTTGGATAGGGGTAGGGTTGGCAGGTTTTTGACAGGTGGATACCATTTAGATGTGCTGCCTTCCGACGACCAGCTGCAATTGATCCTCCAACACAAAGAAACCACTCTGGACATTGAAAAGCAAAAGGCGATTATGGCTGCCATTCTCAAAGAAGCGCCCAGTGACGAGTTATTGAAAAGTGAGTCATTCTTTTATCATAGACAATGAAGTTAAAACTTACCATTGTTTCCTATCAGTGGCCCCTGCATCCGAGTTATCAGCATTGGGCAACATTGTGATCCGTGGTTCACGTGATGGTACGCTTGCAGCGCTTGCCTTGTACAAAGCTGCCATGGAAGGTGGTGACGATCGAGGTGCTTTCAGTTATGCAACCATGTTACATCGAGAAGCCATGTCCAACAATAAGACCGATCCCCAAGCATTAGAAATCCTCTCCAAGTTGGCTCGTAAAGGACATCCGTATGCACAAATGAACCTGGCAGCCATTATCATGCGTAGTCAACCCGACCAAATCTCATCAGCAATCAAATTATACGAGCTTGCTGCCAAAGGTGGTATTGACAAGGCCTATGTGGAACTGGGTCGCATGTACCGTATCGGTTATGGTGTACATCAAGATCATCAAAAGGCGTATCAATACTTTGAACAAGGGGCCAAACGTGGTGATGCTCAATGCAATTTCATGCTGGGTGTCTATCATTCCAGTCAAATGGGTGTCGTGGAAGAGAACCAAGAAAAAGCATTCAAATATTTTCAAAAAGCGGCAATGCGTGGAATGCCTGAAGCACAGTACAATGTTGGTTTCCGATTTCTCAAAGGCCATGGTGTAGAGCGTAATACATACAATGCTGCCGAGTTCTTGAGAATGGCTGCCATGCAAGGGTTCCAACTCGCACAAATTAACCTTGGTGCCATGTATATGCAAGGGGATGGTGTCAAGAAGAATATGGATGAAGCACGTCATTGGCTGGAAAAGGCAGCAGCTCTGGGTGGTAAAATGGGTCAGGATGCCCAACAAAGACTGGCCAGTCTCGATGGTGCCGGTCCTGACAAAGGAGGTTCATCGTGTAATATCATGTAGTAGTAGTAGTAGTAGTAGATTATCGTCATTATATTAATAGAATTGTCTATATATCCTTCCTTTTGAATTATAATGGGAGATTACCAATGTTGTTGTGCGTAAGCTATGACTTATCCGAAACAATATTTACATCAAGCGATGTGCCGCGCGCGCGGACTCTCTTTCTAAAGCAAGTGCGTTTGTTTCACAAAGTCTATCGTCAACAAGCGAAAATAAAGTTAAAGCTTTTATGTGACACATGCAGAGAGAGAGAATGGTGATCACCTACAGCAGCGGCGATATGCTACTGCTGCTCCGGGTAAATGCATAAGTAATTTATCCGAGCCGAAACAATGAGGGGGACAATCGCCAGGGCGATTGTATATGCTGGGTTTTATAGCCAAAAGCGACGTTCCGAGGAAGAAGATGACAAAGCAGATAGAAAAGTCGTCTAAAAAAGTTACTTTACAGTGTTTCTGATGACTTGCATCGCCATGATATCATTGTTTATCATAGAAAAAAGGAGGCCGATTTCTCATTGTTGTTAGATTTTAGTTACTAATTATAATGACATGACATGTACAAGCGTACATCCATTCTCAGTGAAACAGCAGGTTGGAGTAAAAAGATTATCGCATTCCCGGTATCATCACCCCTGGTAGATTTAATGTATATATCAAGGCTCAGCATTGTTGGGTTGTGGCGTATTTACGGTTTACATGGCGCTGTACGATATGGGCGTCGATTTTGTCCAAGAAAGCTATAGTGTATGAATCAAACATATGACTGAAAACACCTGATACTTTTGAACTATTCCACGCTTTCACTTCCATTCATCCGGCAATGCAACCAGCGGATAGCTGGCTTGAAACAAGCTTCACGGCACGCGGCCCGTGTCGCCGTCAGTGCCGATCGTCCGCATTGAGATGGCGAAAACTCACGTGTCAAGCAAGAGGCATCATGTAAAAGCGTCATTATGAAGAATCACATACATTTTTTTAATGAGCAAGGCGCATGTATTGCCATGCGTATGGTGGAATATCGCACAGTAGTGTGTGCGCATGATGCCATCTCTGCACTACATAACAATCCATTATTGTGGTACAATCAGCAGGCACACGAGAACTAGTTGTTGCTGCATTTCATTCCTATTTAGGGCTCAAAAGTTGTTGTGGTGGGCTACTCATTCATCTTGTTTTACGACGCACTAGCTTGATCAAGCGTAAGACTACGGGATAGGGGACAGCAATACCGATCCAAACTTACCGTAAGCTAATCAGATTAGACTCATTCGTATTCCGGGTTTATCCTGTACATGTTCCATATACATCATACCCCCATTTCATTGACCGATGGTGCTCATCTTGCTATGCTGCAACCATTTTATTGCAATACACAAAGGAAATCAAAGTTGTGAATGAGAAATCATTATCGCGTATGTGTGTTTTTACGCCTAAAGCGTGTGTGTGAAAGTAATGGAAAGTGAAAAAAAGGAAATAATGGCTTTGTTAAAATTCGCCCGACGGGCTAATATTCTTGCCTTTACGCGAGCAAAAAACACATAAAACGGCTGGATGAATTCATCTTCCGTGGATTCGTTTCTCTTTCACTCTCTTTTATCACATATCCTGACGATACTTTATATATTACGGCATCATGTCAATGACTATTGATAATACGACCGAGGAAGTGCAGTTGATGCGTAAGCTGCATGGCAAGCTTATCCTCGAGGAAAATGGGTTCCTGAAAAAGGTCACCCAAAAGGATTCTCAGCTCAACAAGAAGGCCACGGAAGAATACTATCAAAATTGGTCTGATAAAAAGGAAGCAGATCGCAAGGATAATGAATCACAGGTCGCTGGACGGCGTGAACGAGCACAAAAGATGACCAATGCTTTCTATGATCTGGTTACTGATTTCTATATGTAAGTATGGATTAAAGGAAATAGGATGAGTATCACTAACCTTGTGCGTGTGTATAGGTATGGTATGGCATCTCGAATCGAAATTTGATGAAAGATGGGGCTATCATCGTTAACCATGGGGATTTTGATTCATACGTAGGTTGGGGATCATCGTTCCATTTCGCCCGACTCTATAAAGGTAAAGCTTATTAAGGGGATGTAGTGATCTGAGACTCACATTCTCTTTATACGACAGGTGATACATTCGAGGAAAATATCAAGCGACATGAAGCTTTTCTCGCGCTCAAACTTGGACTCAAAAAGGGCATGCGTGTGCTGGTACGTGCTTTGTGACATCATGCTAGTAACCCAATCTTGGTTTGTCTAACGTATGATCCCATGATACTCGCTTGTTTAGGATGTTGGTTGTGGTGTGGGTAAGTAAAGGAGGTGGGAGATCATATGCGGTAAACAATGCGTCGCTAACGAGGAAACAACATAGGGGGCCCGCTCCGTGAGATTGTAAAGTCTTCTGGCTATGCCCATGTCACTGGTATCAACAACAATGCATATCAAATCGAGCATTGCTTTGCCCATTCTAAGAAATATGGCTTAAGCGATCACACCGATTTCATCAAAGGAGACTTTACGAAGATGCCGATTCCTAATCACACCTTTGACGCTGTCTTTTCGGTGGAAGCTACGGTCCATGCACCTCGTTTAGAAATGGTATATAGTGAGATCTACCGTGTACTCAAGCCTGGTGGTCGCTTCGCATGCTATGAATGGTGCACCACGGACAAGTATGATGAAAATGACGTGACACATCGACGTGTGATCCACGGTATCGAGGAAGGTAACTCGATCTCCAAATTGTACTCGACCCAACAATGTCTGGAAGCAGCAAAATCGGTTGGCTTTAAGGTTATTGAGGAAGGTGATGTGGCTCCAATCGATGCTGCCACGGTGCCATGGTATTATACGCTCAAGAAGCCTGAGGGATTACGTGGTCTTTTACGCTCTCCTTGGGGTCGGTTCTACACGCATCATCTATTGACATTCCTTGACAAATTCAACGTTGTTCCTCCAGGTGTTTTAGCAACATCACAGTTGCTCAACGATGCAGCTGAAATGTTGGTGGCTGGTGGTGAGATGGAGATCTTCACACCCATGTACTTTTTCTTAGTTGAAAAGCCTTTGGATGCTACCGATTAATATTGTCATTCAACTCTCCCTAACCCCCACCCCACACACACATCCATACATTTATATACAAGTCGCACGCTCCAAGATTTACATGTATACACACGCCATGTACTTGATAGTATTGTTTCTACCTTTATAAATCAAATCTACTTGAAGATCTACATGCTTTTTGGGCAAGGTTTCTATTCTAGCCTGAAATGGTAAAATTCAACTTTTTTTGCTTACTCAATCATGCCTGCGATGCTGTGTAACAATGAAGAACAGACCCTGGTCTTTCTTATTAGCCAGGTGCAAGATTTATGTCACGCGATCATCATGCAAAAGAAAAGCTTTATTTGATAAATACATGGTTGTTTATACAGCTCGTTTGTTGATACGTCGTATTCTCAGTGCGCTTCCACCGGCACCTGCAATTGCATCTTCGGTCATATAAGGTACTTGACGCCATGGTACACCTGCAATGCCTGTTCCTCGTCCTTGATTTCTATCCAGCATACAAGATAACGGTATGTCCATGCTGCCTCTGACCAATCCTGATACTTCATTCAATGTGGATCGCACCTCAGGTGTTAACATTAGCAAGGCATGCTCTGATGGATCGATAGCACGCACAATGGCAAGACCACGACAATGGGTGTATTCCGGATCAGGTGGAGGATATTCAGAAGCTGGCAAGTATTTTGGCGGGGTAATCTAGTCAAAGAATAAAGAGAGTGAGCATATACATCGCATATACAAAGAACCACTACCTACACTGCTCTTTGATTCCTCTTCCATAATTGAATGGGACGAGTCTTGATCCATGTCTTGGACTTGTGCATCATTACCATCGTCTGGTGGTGAATCCGAGCTTATTAAGGCCACAATGCTGACGTTCAATGCATACAATAAGTGATTCAACTTGATATCTTGGGATAAGATCCAGATGCCAGTGTCTAATCCAGTTCTCCAATCTAATGACCACGGTAAGCGTTCCACTAGAGATGTCTTGAAATTCCACCATGGCTTATTAGGTTGTCCAAAATGGGTCAAATCTTGATACATGTAAGAGACAAAAGCCAACGCCCGTAAATCCGTTGCAAGATATTTGCTGACAATACGGGATCCTCGAACAGGGTTTTCAATATAGTGTAACTTTGGTTGAACGTTTCCATCAGATGAAGGTAGAATGTCGGTAGCAAAGGTAGGTGGAAAGGATGGTGTTGAACCATGAGTGGCGAATACGTTGGTTGGTCCCACCATATCAACAAGGCCAACGAGTAAATCATAACCCAATCCTTTAACCCATCCATGTGTGTTGACCACTAAAGGTACTTGATCTATCATGTCGATATCTGGTTCTTGATTGTAATGCTGCTGCCAAGTGCTCGTCAACTGTCGTACTATCCGCATATAATAGTTGGGATCGTCTCGTACAGTTGCTGTGCCAAAATAATGAGATCGTCTGGATGCTATGTTCTGGTGTGTACAAGGTGGACCGAGAATGGGTGATTCGAGTACATGAAGTGCAATGATGCCCGCTGGAGTGAATTCGGTTTGACCAACATCGGTTTCCAAGTATGCAACTCGCTTGTGACTAATCATCATCTAATTAGAACCAAGAACCATTTCCACTCCCAGTTGTCGTTACCTATTCAAAAGCCTATTCACGAGATATCGATTGAATGTTGATTTGCCGCTGTCCTTAGTACCGCATACAATGGATACAATGGGTGATCCACGCTCTAAAAATATATGTTAGATTAAGACATAATGATTCTATACTTTCCTAACCTTTTTCATCTTGGATTGCAACGTTTGCATTTCCACTCCAAGTACTGGGTATATCGAGCGCTCTGATTCCAGGTGTGGGTTCCAATATCGGATAAAATCCAGCAATACCAGACATTAAACGATGTCCTTTGTATTCTTCGATTCTAGCCATGTCCTTTGCATGAGAGAATACTCCTTCCACATCATCAAAGCCGCACCATTCCATGCTTTTGATCACAATCACAGCTGCAAAGTTTTCAAGTCTTCCGAATGCGTTTAGAAAAGGCTGACGATCCTCATGAATATCAGTTGTCCTCGTTGAAACGTTGCTGGTTTCTGCTGTTGGTTCAATACGAGGAAGTGCATGTGATTTGAGAGCGAATACAGGATAAAAATCAAGACGTTCCTTGTCTGCCGTCAAAGTCGCGCCCATGATCGAAACCGCACCACAATAAACAGCGATAAGAGCTTTTCCAAGAAAGACAATTGACTATAAAGTGCTGGTTAGCAATGCATCCGTCATTGGTGATTACCGAAATTTACCTCGTTCTCCTGTAACCCGATGGCTAAATACTGCTCACCGTTGCTATTAAACGATGACACATTCGCTGAACATGGATTGAATATCGAGATCGCTCGTTCGTCAATGGCTCCACTATTACATTAACCAATTACTACACGTGATCCCATCCACAACCTTCCTCTTACTTACATCTTCTTTTGCCTTTTTTGTTTGGGTTGGTTCTTGGATCGCTTTTTAGCTCGGGTACGTTTTTCTTGTTGCGCAGAAACAGTTGTTGTTGGCTCAATATCAGTTGCTGGAGATCCTTCACTAACATCCATGTCGAGCTGAGGAGTTGATTCCAAGTTGCTATCATCCTGCTCTTGATCATCCATGCTATCTGGCTGTTGTTGTTCAGATTGGCGTTGTCGTGCTAGACGTCGTGCAGCCAATGCACTCATAGGTAGTGTCGATTGATATGTGTCATCATCTTGTTCAACATCATGTTGTCCAGAAATACTCGAGTTCACCACCAACTTGGGTTGAGAAGTCTGCTTTTTGTCGTCTTCATCGCCATCCTCTTCATTGTCTTCTTCATCGCCATCCTCTTCGTTATCATCTTCACTGTGTTCTTCATCGTCGTCCACTTCATCGTCGTCCACTTCATCGTCGTTATCCTCTTCTTCATCGACATCTTCATCGTTGTTTTCCTCGTCGTTGGCGTTTTCCTCTTCCATATCCTCTATATCCTCGACTTGGACTACAAGTTCAACTTGTTCATCGTCTGCTGTCTCGTCTTGGCCCTCCTCGCTTTGTTCTAGTAGTTGCCGTTGTTGCTTATATGAACGTCGAGCTGATACTGCACTCTTTGGTTGTGAAGAGCTTGTTGCGCCATTTGAGAGCTCCAACTTGGGAATGACAACGGCTTCGACCTTTTTGACGATTTCGACGTGTTCTAAGTGTCAATGGGTGAGCGTGTATTATTATAAAATGAACGTGTCTTGTATTACCAGCAACGTCTTCGCTAGTGGATCCTGACGATCGTTTCTGGGATTTGAGTTGCCTTTGTTCAGACGATGCGCTTGATCTGCGTTTGGGTGCCATGAATGGGAGTGAAAAGAGCAAGTGCCGATCGCGTCGCAAACAAGAAAAAGACCAGCTGGGATTTTCGGGCTGCATGAGCCACTTTTCCTTGACATTCATTGTTCAACCTACGCAGAAGGAAAAATGCTCACTGATGCATGTGTAACGAATGGCTATCCAGGCACCACCCATAATCCCATTAAAAAGTACAATCCGTATATGATGGACAAGGTGGCTCATGCATGCAACCGTAGCACAAAAACAAGAAATCAGTTCCTCTTCATCTACATATCCAAACAATAAAACCTATTCTTTCTGTGCAGATTTGTATTGTTATGTATTGGCAACATACTTTAATCTTCATCTTAAACAATAAACAACAGCTATACTGCATCATGATGGTGATGGTAATGGGAGGAGGACGTTGTCGATCATTATCGTAGCACATGCAAACTAGTGACCGAAACAATGATGGGGTCCATTTTTGCGCCACTTGGCACTCAGCCCACAGTTTTTAATGAGAAACGCGCATATAAGTCGCGACACACTCCTTCTTTTTCCTCCTTCATCTTGTACATACTTGAGAACTAGACACAATTGTTACGATACATCATGACAAAAAGATCCATCAATCCACGAACCATTATACTTGTTATCCTACGGATCACGTTATTTCTTGTGAGTGGTGCTGGTTTAGCATGTCATGCAGGCAAGTTGTGGAAAAGATTTGACAAAGCTCATGCTTATTGCTACTATCAGTGCAAGTAAGTCTATTAAATCGATATTCGACCAGCAGTGACAACCCAGCACCTCCCACTGATTGGTGGCCAGAGTACGTGGTGGTAAGAAAAGCATAATGATGCCCAGTTCAAAACAACCTCTCAATCTATTTTCACTACTGCCATCAGTATACGCTATACTACGTGGCGCACGGATTCTCATGCCTATGTGCATTGGTATTAATCATATCCACGTTTCAACGCAAAACTATTCGCCCCGATCGACTTTTGAGCATCGTCAACGCTGCTCTTACAATTGCAGCTCTTGTTTATGGTTCATTGTCTGCTGGAAATATCCCCTGGGTTGGATTTGCAGATACGCCATGGCAGGGGCCACATGATCATACCCAAAAAGGGCTTGCAATGTATTGCCCGGATTACCTTGGAGTGAATGATGCCATGATCACCTTTAAGCGCTGTTGTACGTTTATCTTTTCTCTTGGAAGATGCTACATGCGAGCCTAACGTATTGGGGACTTTACAGGGTTGCAAAATGCAACATGGTTGGGCTTGATTATTACGGCAGCTTTATGGTGTTCACTTGCCTTGTATGTGTATATCCAGACATCATCCATGATCTTTCGACGAGACGAATTCGCACTTGTTACAACAACATCTTCACTCACTGCTCTTGATGATCATCCTCCGCAAGCTGTCCTCCCATCGCCAAGTGAAGAAGCAGCCCGCCATTTTGAAACGACAATGCCTCTTGCCACTAATGCCGCTGAAACATATATGACCCATCCCGTTCGCCCAGTGACATACAATGCTTATGATTCCTTTGATACCTCCCGATATCCAAGTCACTACAGCTATCATGACATGCAGCCCTATATTCCTCATTTGCAGGGGCGACAAATGTCTGGGTCCTTTGACTACAGCAATGCCTCCAGTGCAAGCAACTCATTGTATCATAACGTCCCGCCATATGGGCATTACAGCAATTATGAAGAAAAAGTGGCTGTATCAACACCACCATCCGAGCACTCGGTATCTGAGCCTCCCCATTCACATGATGGCGCAAAGGTCTGATTTGGGATCTCTTGTTGTACGCATGAAAGATGCGGTGCCATATGTCCATAATAAATCAAATAGCTTTTCACCTGACCCTCCATCTCCTCCCATCCTCTCTCAGTTCTATTACACAAACAAGTCCTTCTGCATCTTTCGCTCTATCAGGGTCTAGCTACTTGACAATCAACAAAGACCACAAGTCATATAGCATCATGCTTACAGCATAGTACAAACATAAAGGTGCCTGTATCTCTAAACTTTACAATGAAACGTGGGGTCCTCAATCGAACAAAGTTGCTCGTCCGGGTCGAGTGCACCTTGTGTGCAAGTTTCACGATCGTCGTGGTCATTCTCAGATCCATCCAATGTCACCACCAGCCTCGTCAAAAAAAAAAAAATTCAAAAGGTCGACCTGTTCAACTTTGGCTGGTGGTGACATTGGGTGAATCTGCGAATGGCCACGACGTTCGTGAAACTTTATAGATAAAGGGGATCCCGCTGGCTGGGTCACGGAACCGATTCACACCGCTTATTTGTGACCCGATTCGCATTATCCATGGTTCGCCTTGAATGCAGCGCGTGAGCGCTCCGCTCCACGCATTTTTTAACCTCTTTTCTCTTACCAAAAACCTACTTCACATCGATATGCCAGTGGTCTACTAGTGGTGTCTTCGCCCTCATGACGGCAGCTTGACTTTCTTTGTATCTCCCAACCAAGTCATTCATCCATCAGGTTCCACTTTTAGTCTTTGTTGTAAGCGTTGGGTCGTTGGCATGGAGACCCGTAGACATGGACATGACAGTATCTGACACTGCTTGCTTTAGACGATGCCTCCCATTGTGTAGTTGTCGATCGCATAATACTGTCAACACCACACCCACTGCCGTCCTTGTCCTTCGCCGCAACTACAAACATAGACAACACAACATCACCATCATCATCATCACCATCATCATGCATCGTCCATCATCATCGTCATCATCGCTGCCGTCTTCGGTGCCATCTTTGTCTTCAGTTGCATATCTACATCTGCCACATCCAAGAGTAGAGTCATGAGTCCTGTCCTATTCTACTACTGTCTTCTCATGATGGCAGCTTGACTTTCTTTGTATCTCTCTTTCAAGTCATCCATCAGGTTCACCTTTAGTCTGTGTTGTAAGCGTTGGGTCGTTGGCATGGAGACACGTAGACATTAGACCTGACAGTACCTGACACTGCTTGCTTTAGATCATGCTTACGCCCACTCGTCGTCGTCGTCATCGATCACGTAATATTGTTATTTGTGAACTGCCCACACCTTCATATCGTCGTCATCCTGGTTTCATTGCCGTCGCTGTTGCCAGTCGCGACTCCAGACGTAGACAACACAACACCTTCAACATCATCATTACCATCGTCATCACTCCTGCCGTTTTCGTTGCCATCCATCTTTGTCTTCAGTTGCAAATCCACATCACCTACATCCAAGGGTAGTGTTATATACACATCTTGCTGCTACATGCCCAGAGACCAAGAGTATTGGGAGTAGTACACAAGAGTATCGATTGTCCTAGCATCTCTTTGCCAGTAAAACATGATATTTGACCCAAAGGTACAAGATTTTTATACCCCTGAGCAACAACGCACTTCAAGATTAGTGGATAATGGATACATTGACGTGGTTCGAGATGAATTAAACGTGTGATGATAGCACTGGTGTATGAAAGAAGAATACGAAGATGGTTACTTGAACTGAAGACAAGCTACCGCGTTTTCTCGGTCCCAAAAGGCAACAAAAAGAACAACATACATGATGGCAGCCCGTATCCATTCAGTGATTCATCAATGCGATTGTCTATCTGTACTCTCCCAACGCCAAAGTATTCGTGGAACAGCACTCAACATTGGAAAAGAAAAGGCCTTCTGAACAACGAGAGCTCAAGCGTAAAATGAAAGTGGATCGTGGTGTCGGTGGCATCATTGATGGATATACGGATGATGAGATGCTTAAGGTGATGGATTACTTTTTGATCAATGGCGCAAAACATATTTACGGGAATGGATGACAAGCGAGGCATGCTGGATCTCTGGTGCAAAAGTGGATCAAATGAGGAAGCTTGGTCGATGACAAAAGGATTCTCTATAATGTGATCATGGATATTTTTCGTGGATTGTCTGAGGAAGAGAATTATGATCGAGTTGGGACAGGCGATAATGACAACACAACATGGATTTTTACGAAAGCATGAACATGGATGGTAGCGGAAACAAGAATGCAACATATACACAGCAAGAAGATCCGTTTATGTTATCAGCACATGAAGTATAGAGAGAACAGAATGATAGCTTACACGCAGACACAAGCTGTGGATTGCATAGAACAACAGCGTGGAAATTGGAGTTTGGATCGAATTCGAAGGGGCTAACCAAGCAATCTGGCCGTATCACCGGATGATCCATGCAGCAGCGATTACTTTTTTTGTACAGCAACGACTTTTGTTATATGTAGCATTGTTGTAGAGCACGTTGACATTCCATATCTTTCATCTTGTACTATAGTAACATCACATCACACCTCATCCTCATTTGACCTTTCATGTATTTAACGTCAGATCACCTTTATTAAACTCGTGTTTGACAACAAAGAAAGGGCATAAATGGTCATCCCATGGTTGATACAATGATAGGGCAAAGATCACCGTCCATGATAAATTCATCACCCCATGACATATAATCTTTAATGAAGGTAATATGATGTTACTTATATACAAGGAAAACCAAGCGATGTGCGATACGGTGTGATGCTACTATATATAATACAGGATGAGACGAATGACATGGGGTGCGTGAAGAATGTGAAGGTTTTTATACAATGCTACATATACAAAAAATCCGTTCCTGTACACAAAAGGCGATGTTGGTGCATGAATCGCCCTTTGGTACGGCCAGATTGCTTGCTTAGTTCCTTCCATAATCTATCCAAACTCCAATTTCCACTCGTAATCTCATTCCATGCACCATTGCTATCATCAATCACACGTTCAATTCATTTTGAACCATTGCCAGGTATCCATTGTCCAATAATCCACTAACCTTATACCGCTCTTGCTTAGGGGCATATACAAGTGTTGTGCCTTTGGGTCTTTGGTCCTCCCGTGTGCTATCCTCAATGCTCTGTGTTTCATGCATGTGACGATAAGGCGTGGATATTGATGTGGATGTGGATTTGTAACTGATGACGAAGACGGCATCGATCGTGATGATACTTATGGTGATGATTATGATGATGGTTATGATTCATGACGGTGGTGGTGGTATTGTTGTTGTGCTGTGCATGTCTGGATTTGCGACTGAGGATAGGGGCGGCTGTGAAAAAGGCAGTGACGACGATGAAGGTGGAGTGTTGACCATATTACGTGATCGGCGACTATGACGAGTGGTGGGAGGCATGGACTAAAGCAAGCAAGAAAAAAGAGAAGAGCTTAAGACATTATGCGAACGTCGTTAAAAAAGAGGAAGGTGTGCACCCTTTACCGACGCAGTAGCGTGACTCATGCCGGTTTATCTGGGTCTCCATTCCGGTTTACCTAATAATTTCCATGCCGGTTTACCTATTTCCATTCCGGTTTACCTAATAAATTTCTGTGAATCAGGCTGTGACCCAGCCAAAATTTGGCTGCGGGGTTTTGTGAATCGCTGTGAATCGGCTGTGAATCTGTGAATTTCGTCCTTGAAACTTCTACACAAGGTGCGCTTGGCCCCTCCGCGCAACTTTGTTCGATTGAACACCCCACGTTTCATTGTAAAATTTAGAGATAAATGTACTTTTATGTTTTTACATGTACTATAAGCATGATGCTATATGGTAAGTGGTGTTTGTTGATTGTCAAGCAGCTTGACCCTGATAGTGTGGAAGGTGCGCAGGGCCGTGCTTGTGTAACACAGCTCATTTGCATGATACTTCACAATGAACAAACACCACTTTTCATGCAGTATCATGCTAATACCATAGTAAAAACATAAAGGTGCCTGTATCTCTAAACTTTGCAATGAAACGTGGGGTCTTCAATCGAACAATATTGCTCGTCGGGGTGAAGCGCACCTTGGGTGCAAGTTTCACAATCAGGCTCGCCGATCCTAGATTTCGCAATGTCACCACCAGCCAAAGTCGAAAAAAATTCAAGAGGTCGACCCAGATCTACTTTGGCTGGTGGTGACATTGGGTGAATCTGAGAATGGCCACGACGATTGTGAAACTTCCACACAAGGTGCGCTTCACCCCGCCGCGCAACTTTGTTCGATTGAACACCTCACGTTCCATTGTAGAGTTTTTAGTTATGGGCAACTTGTGTTTTACATATGCTATACACATGATGCTATATGACAAGTGGTGTTTGCTCATTGTGAAGCAAGTTGCCCCTGATAGAGCGGAAGGTGCGCAGGGGCATGTTTGTGTAACACAGCTCATTTGCATGATACTTAGGGAGTATCAGACACCGCTTTGGCTGGGTCACTGACCCAGGTCACGGGCTTGGGGGTGACCTTGATTCACGTACCAATTTTTCAGTTCCAGTAAACGATCGATTGGCCATCTTCCACCATGTTTCTGCTCCTGTGGTTTGAGTAGCCAACTCAACCACCACCACCTCAGTGGTGTACCTCTTTTTCTTTGCTCTCTTCTCAGCAACAACCATCCCCATTGGAAACATAGATCTTTTGTGACGAATCTTGTGGTAAGTGGTGGCATTGCCTACGTCAATGGTTTGGGTGTCATGGCGACAGGTCTCTAGTAGCTTTGTTCGACCATTTGCTTACTTTAC